>JAQGBD010002272.1:0-10645 GCA_034698165.1 Punctoribates punctum
CAATGCCTATTTCATGAATGAAAATTAGTGATGGTCTCAAATAAACTAGTGATGGCATCAAATTCTTGGTCTTCCGATAAAAAAAGGACACAAATTGAGACCCAATTATAGATGAGTCGATTTCTCACAAAAGAATTGGCTAATAGTTTTCACCTGTTGTTATCCCTTAAGCTTCACTTATTTCAAATTTCCAAGAATCTCTTCATTTAGAGTTAATTTTTCAAATCTATCACTGAATTTATTAACATTTTTATCGCCAACATTCAGAATGAATTTGTCAGATTTGCTCAGGGAGAGATTACAGCAGCACATTAACTTAATGTCATTAAATCATATGATTTTAATTGTTGAAACAGATTTTAACAAAGTGGCCAAGGGCGTTTTCTTCAAATGAAGTGAGTTTGTGACTCTCAATAACCTTCTTGACTAACTTGTTGATATTTTTTACATATTTAAGATATTAATAATGAAATAGAAAAGTGTTTGAAAAATGGAATAAATAATTTGTTTGCAAGAATATATTCAACAGAGAATTGTATTTATTATATAATATGACATAAATAATACTCTAAATGGATAATAGTTATCATCAATTCATAAGCGAAGGGATCTCAGAATTGAGAGTATTGTAAAAGTATTGTACTTCTGATGCACTTTAGACTAGAGATCATCAAAATTTCAAGTGTTTGAGTGGAGTCAGAATGAGGCTGAGTCAGCCCCAATTAGATTGAATGAGCTAGATCACTCGATGGGCGCTAATACAATTCTGGTATAAATCCAATCAATGACAACAGTTTTTGTTTTTGAAGTTGAGTTCCGAAAGCCTTCTAAAAATAGATTTAATGTTCAGATATTAAGTTTGTTTACTTCGTGTTAACTGATGTCTGAATAATCGATTCTTTATTCTCACGACTCATCCCTTAGAGTTGTATTCATAAAGAGACCCAAACATTGAAATCAAAAGCATTTTTAACTCTATTTTGTTTAAATCAAAACAATAAGTAATGAATTTATTGACAGAAAACTCGTTTGGTTTCAATATTACTTCATTTGGACGAAAATTTTAAAAAATTAAAAACATATAACAAATGAGCGAAAGTCGTTTTGAAGGCATAAAAGCTATCGAAATGAAATTCGAGTAAAATTTGTGCCACATTTTCACTAATGGGATAATTAAGGCGAAGACGACTAACACATGAAATGAAAATAAAAGCTTTCAAAGGTTTAGTGCATAAAATCAAATGCGAACCAAAAAATTGTTAACTAAAGAAAGCATTTGATTCTGGGATTGAATCGGAAATGAGTTTGTGATGAATACAGTAATGAAACAAAACGTATGGAAACTGAGAGACAAAATTAGAACTTATATATTATCCCTAAAATCAGACGGTATTCCTCTCTATGGAAAAAGTTATTTCAATTCAATGCCATAAGCGATGAACAAACAAAAAGGACTCCAATTATCTCTTTTCCTGAGAGCCTTATTTCCACACAATTTTCAAATGAAAATTATTTATTGAAATGAATTTCTATTTTTAATTATAAATAACTGTTGAACACAAATATCGATCAAACAATCGCTTCTTTGAATAAACCATTTTTGACGACTTCAACAATATTTTCATTAATATTAAACCCATTTCTTTACATAAAAATCTCATTTATTTGGTTTTTGTTAAATCAATTCAATTATTTCGATATAAAGTTTATTTAAAGAAGTGATGCAGAAAATGGTGCGGAGTAAATACGCCCTCTGATTTTTATGCTCTACCGGATCCCTTCAAATCTTGGCAAAAATCACCTTCCCCTGGGCACAATGCTTGAACCTTGATAGACCTTGATAGACCTAGTGCTTGTCCATAGATGTAAAAGTTTTTTCAAAAAAAAATCAGCTCAATGAGGGGGAGAGCAAAAAAGGTCATTTATTCTGACTAAAACGCAAGAAGGGTCCCATCCAGACATTCTTATCTTCCAGTACCTTGGTTGATGCAGATAAGTGTCACTTGGGGAGTAACAAACACTAGAGGTGTCAGATCACAAACGATAGATTTTTACTCATATTTTACCATGTTCTACATATTAGTCATCATGTTTTATATTTTGCGAACAGCTCTATTTCGATTTCGTCATGCTAATTTTGTATTGTTTTTTTTCTTGCATTAACCAAGGTGTTGGTCAAACTGATTAGCTGATAGGGAGGGTATAACTTGCACCTAAAATGGAGTTTTCAGGAGAGGTATTTTCCAAATTTTCGGCCTCGAGGGAGGCGGTATTCAAGACCATACTTTCCCTCGGCGAAGCCTGGTTAAAATCCAATTTTAATTGGGTGTCTCAACAAAACTTTCTTCAGAGTGAGACGATTTAATTTTGATGGAGCAAGTAAATTTATCACTTGTTCGACAACAACATTAAAATTCGACATATTTTTCATGTCCAGCAGCCAATCAGTCACTCCATATCACCCAATACCTGTCCATTCCTCTGATATTTCAGACAGGTATCGATGACACTATTTTTGGACACTCCCACCGATCACTTCGTCAGCGAAGAGTTGGACCAAAAGTTTTTTCCGTCCGATCAGTTGTTTTCTGAACGCATGTCTCGAAAACCTAATGAGAGGACTGACATTCAGGTCCGCACATCTCTCGCACATAGTATTCAACAAATTCAATATCTGTGCAGAAGTTTAGTCGTATTCATAGTATTCTCAGATTTCCGATGGTTTGCACAGACTTTCCACTCAACTCTTCATTTGGCAAACATTTTAATCGTAGACTTTTTTCCCTCTAATTGATTGTGTTTTTGATTCAGTTCTTCAATTATTTTCCTAAACTTTGAATTGAGTGAAGAAAACAAGTATTTCAGTAATAACTCCGATAAACAGATGTTTTTGATTCAGAACTAAATATAAGACAATCCATAAAATCATTGAACTCAAAGAAAATCTACTCAACTCAACTTCAAGCGGATTCACAAGGTAAACGTTTAATTCTTAAGAATTTATCACTCTCAATCATATAAGACAAACTTTATAACATTGTTACTTGGTAATTCCTTTACACACAATATGTTTTGAATACCAATTTGAAAAAAATTGATTTTCGAAAAACCATTAATATTAAACTGATTTAGAATAATACTCTTGGAATAAATATTTATATAACGAGACTTTCCTTTCTATAACGAGAAGAAAATGAAGTAATTGAGTGAATCTGAAAATAGTCTCAAATGTGAACTTAGTTTCAAATAATGTGTTTTCACTCGCAATGAGTGACACTTTTCCGAAGATGTCTTCATTAGTATTCGAAGCAAAATGTTTCCGAACATTAAGTAATCAAATCTATAATTCGTTTCCTTACTGTTCACACATTCACTCCGAGAGAGAAATGAATTTTTTATTACTAAACATTTTTAATTCATCAGTGCTTTTAGCGGAATACGAGCACAACCTATTAGAAGGTGATATATTGCTGTTTAGATGGTCATTACCAGGGTACTTCGAAGTCTCCTAACTTTTGCAATAAAGGCAAACAAAGAATCGATCTCTCAATGTATAGTCTTTTCACATATTTCAGCCTTTTATGCCCTAGCTTTTTCCCAAGATTACTTTGTCACGTATTACAATCTCAGAAAAGACGATACTTATGATCCCTGATCATTTGATGGAAAAGATATTGTGCTGAAATTGGCCTTGGTGATTTCTATCAACGATTTTACACTTCTTTATAGATTTTTATACAGAAATTTACACTTTTTCACGAATGTAAAGCACTCTCTATTTGACGATCAGAGACGTTAAGCACACAAATTTCCATAATATCACTTCGCTTATGATCTTGGTCATTGAAAGCACTACATTTCCTTAATTTTCCGAAGCATTAAACATTGATCTCTATGGTGTGCCTGACTTTACATTTTCTGTTTCCATATCAACGAAACTATAGCCGAAACTATGCCTTCAATGGAATTGAAGTTCAAGCAGAAAATATCCTAGCTAAACTGATTTCATTTTCAAGCCATTCATCATTATCTAAACAATTCAATTAAAACACAAAACTATGATAAATGAGCTTCAATTTTGAGATTTACTCGATATTCGAGTTCCTGTAAAAAATATCTAGTACATTATCAACAGACATGATAACAGGCTCCCACAATTTATATGTCCAAGCTCATTAGACTAATGCCTTCTTTGGTAATTTAATTATTGATTATAAACTCTGGTAATAAACACTAAAAAATATTTCTTCACAAATGAATTAATTAATTCTTTATTGAAATTAGTTTTCAAAAACACATGATTTGTAATTAACATTAAAATGGAGTATATTTTCATAAACAATGAAAATTTATGGAAATCTTCAAAAGCACCGAATTGAGTCTCAAACTCATTATTCTGTGTGAGAAAAATCTATTCTGTGCTGGAGTTGGGCCAAAAAAATCTGAGTCACTGTTTTCGAGTAGTGTTTGCATCAAAACTATTCAAAAATAATTAGCATATGAATAGAGACGACACAGGAATCTGAATGATAAATACCACGATTAAAATTATGATGTTTTCAAATAAGAACTATCAGGATTATATTAGATTATACAAAATGGCTGAAAAAGAGAATTAATATCTCTCTTATGTCAAAAAGTCTTAAATCAATAACGAATTGATTGAAATAAAGTGGAAGAAAAAAAGTTTTGTCACTTCTTTAATGGGAAGAAAATCTGATGAAAGATATGACGAGTTGTGAGACACAGACACAGAATACTTAATTACGTTGTGTTTAATATCTTGGATGTCAACGAAGAGCTCATATCAAGAAAATCTATAATTGAATTTGATTTTGAGTTGACATCAAAATCTATTTCATTTGATTCACTCGGCATTCATTTCGGTTAACTTTTCGAACAAACAGAACGTTCACAGCTTTTGCCAATGACCAAGCTTATCTTTAAGAAAACATTTCACAACTGATACAGCCATAGACTACAATCATTTTCAATAACTGCTGAATACACAGTATTACACAGATTGTAATTTTTCACCCTGATTAGATATAAACTGGATTACTCTACACTCGAAGGGATTTATCCAATTTCGAGCTGTTATGGTGACCCCTCTCCTCTCAATAGGAAGTTTATAATAAAAATACATTTGATTTGAGTTTTGCATTCATTTTTTAGCAGAAAAAAATGGTCGGAAAAGACTTTATTTCAAATAAAGGGAAGAAATATCTGATTGAAGTGAAAAATCGATTCAAATATTTCCTCAAAAGAGTCCGAAGAGTCGGAAAAAATTGATTGAATTCATAGATTCAAAAACTTTTATTTTCTTGACATCGAAAAGAGTTGCACTCATCTGACGTTTAGTCAGTCTTTCCTATTATTCCGTTCCCTCTATTGACACACAATAATGAAAAACTCAGTCACTGTTTGTTCAGAAGAAAAGAAAAATACATTTTTTTGGTCCCCAATCAAAGCTATTCGTGTAAATAGTTTTTATAAAATTATAGCCGATTCGTGAGAATAACTTCGCCTTTTTTATTGATTGAGCAAGCTAACAAATTGTATTGATAAATCACGAAAGAGCAAATAATGTTTAGTGTGCACGGTGCAATAAATTCCATTACAATCAATGTTATTAAATCATATAAATCTGGGTATTCGTGAATTAATAATAACTTGGAGCTAAATTTAGAGTAATACATAGTTCATACAAAGTAAACATGGTTTATGTTCGAATAAAACAAAAATTTGTTTCAATCAACTTTATCTCTATGGAAGAGGACAGACATAAATCGATATCGAATCAGACATCTGAGAAAAAGATAAAATTAATTGAGTAAGAGAATAATGAGATGCCCAGGATAGTGGCACGCTGAATTAATAGCTAACCTTGATTTGTAAGTGAGCTTGCTCATCTCTCTATTTATGTTTTCGAGAAAAGTTTTCGCAAAATTTTTTAAACAAATTCATTCATTAATCAACATTTAAACCGATATATCATCAAATGGTTGAATAATTTTTGTTATTTCAGTGCTATTCAACTACTAGTAGTGATATTCTCCTTTACTACTTCCCAAGTGAGCCGATCCCCCAATAGATCAGACATTATAGAAATCGTGTGTTCAGTGTGGAGGCCATAGACCGGTGCCATACAAACAACCATTGATTTGTCTCCAAAATCATTATTAGAGACAAAATTAATAGCTTTTTGATAATTATTATAAGAGATGAATTGTGTTTCTCAATCTCTTGTCGCTCATAGCAATCAGTAAATGATCCAGCAAATAGTCCCACACACATGGAGGGAGAGGGAAAGGAAGGGAGGGAGAGAGAGAGAGAGAGAGAGAGAGAGAGAGAGAGAGAGACTTCTGAGAAATAAGTGATAAAAAAAATTAATCGTAATAATAGCTCAATATATAACCAGGATAAAAATAAAATATAAAACAGTGGACAGAACGCAAATTTATTTGACTGGCCTTCACTATAATTGACATTTTAATGAAATAATGAAATCAAATCCAAAGAAAGGGAGAGAAATAAAAGACCAGAAAAACAAAACTAATATTTTTTGTGTTCGTCTTTCGTCGACTCAGTTGTTATGATTCCCGAAAGCGATTAATTGTTTTTTCGCCAATCGTTAGGTCTTTAGTCTCTTCCCTGATATCAATGGGAAAACAGAAGCGAAAAATTAGACGAAAGACATGAAAAATAAATTTAAGGCTAGAAATAGATTAGTATTAAATAACATGCAGTCAATAGATTTTCGTTGAGCCGTCTTATAAACTGTTCCTCGTTTACAATATTCAACATCTTATAGACAACGGCTCTGTTTTGAAAGCCTGTAATAACTCATCAGAAATATTATAATATAACTCCCAGTTGGAGACGTGCTGGCTTACAGACACAATTGACAAGATTAAAATAAGCTCATATTAATCACCAATGTTTGCGCAATATTTTTGTAACTAGGTCTATATCTTGATACAAATAATTTATCAAAAACAATAGATATTGTGTTCATTAGATATTTGGCAACGAATATAACTAATTATTACCATGACTATTTTAATCATTAGGTTTAACGAACTGTTTACTCAAGTTTTCGTTAATTAAAACTTTTTAAAATGATCAAGTCAAAATAGCCAGAGGACCTCTTATTTTAGGGGTGGCAGAAAAGCGATGACAGGTCCGCCCCTTTCTCTGTTTTAGGCTCATTAAAATAGTGGCGAATTTTTTATGGCTATTAGCATAATAAAGGCTAATCCAAAATTATTTTTTTGGCTCAGAATTAAATTCTATGGCACACCATATGTTCAATTTTCTTGCACCCAATTTATATAATCTTTTCCTAAACACACAAAAAGTCAGCACATTCTCCAGTCGATCCCCTGTATTGTTGAACTTATTCTGAGCCCAGAATTCTATTGCCATAGTTTAGAGAGAGAGAGAGAGAGAGAGAGAGAGAGAGAGAGAGAGAGAGAGAACTCAATTGAATTTAATGGTAAAACAGATCTGACTTTTGATACGCGATTCTGAATGTAATGATTGCACAGACCTTCTGATCACTTAACCAAATCTCTACAAAAATCCAAATGAGATTCAGACTAAATAAATGAGAATTGAATATAACTCAGTATGAATTAGTTCATTTGTATGCAGGGTATAATCACCCAGCACACAGCACACAGGACCAGTACAGTAGGAATTGCCATAAAATTCTATGTCAGAGGAATTATTATTTGCTATTTAACTCGATATTCATTTCCTCCATTAGGTCTGTCTTCTAATCAAAACTTAATTAATCTTAACTTAATATATATAAACATCTAAGAAATTATCAAAACAAAATTGTTATCAAGCTAATTAATGCTATTCATCGGAGGCAAACATTAGACTAAATACATAATTGGATTAATTCTGTTAGATTTGGTTATCATACGTATAAATATCCAACTCTTTCTTCCATAACATGATTTTCGTGATCGAGATAAGTTTTTTCTGCTTTGAGAATCCGAATCTGTTTTTAGATTTTCTATTCCGATCATTAATCAGGAATCGGTTGTCATCCATCAAAATTCTGATTCAATTGACAAATATCTTTGAATCGGTTTTTGATTTGTTTTTATCTCATATTTTGTGTCCAAACCTTTGATTCGATAAAAAGTTTTCTCTTATTTCTCAAAGTTCTCGAAACACGAAATCAATTCAATAGAAAAAGTTTTTTCGGACAAAAGGGTCAGTCGATTGTTGCAAAACATATGTAAAGAGAAGAGAAAACACAAAAGAGTTGTTTCACAGACAGAGAGAAAGAGCAGACATTCATTAAATGTATTGAAGGCCTTCCAATTCAATTGAGAAGGACTGGAGAAACGACTGGAGAGAGATATGATTTACAATTCAGTAATAGTCCGGAAGAGAGGAATATAAGTAAAGCTCACAATCTTTATGTTTGTCTCACATATATAATCATAAAAATAAAGACCAGATATCTTTTCATTACATACTCATCTGTTCCAGGGATGTCCAAGCTCACTCTCAAACTCTATAGCACCTGATGTGTATTAATTCAAGCTAGTTTGATCAAGGTGGTTATTCTGGTCAATAATTATATAGTAAACAAGAACTCAATTTGCAAATGTCGAAATTTATTTGTTTCGCATGAAATACCTAGATGATTTCATAATTTGTCTGAGATCCCCCTGAAAACCATTGTCCATCCCATGAAAAGCTTTTGCCTAGAAATCAATTGCACAGAATATGTAATAATAATAACATTTAAAAAATAAAAATTACGATAATTCAGTGGAAAGCAAAACAATTGTTATGTCAGTCGAGTTATTATCTGCTCTTTAGTCGTGAATTACGGTTCAGATGTTTGCAAACTATGTCTGTATTTCAAAGACTTGAGAACAGAATTCACTTAAAACAAGACTTTTCTTGAAACAAATGTCAAGTTTTTCAAGAAATAAAATCTTTTGCTTAAATTTACGCTCAAGTCTTGCCATTTAGTGTTAGTTCCAGGAGTATAACTACTCTTGGGACTCACTAATCTCATTAACGAGCCATTGTACTATCTACCCTGGTTATTCCTGGTATTTAAAAACAATTAGGAGAAGACTGAGAAACAATTACTGCCTTCTTCTGGATATTCTTATTGATTATGTAATTCCCCTTCAATTAGAGGACCAGGGTAGACTGAAAGAGATTATATTCGATAGAATAAGCTTGGTATTCCCCTCATTAAATGTTTGAAAGTTGTAAATAATTTTGAAAAACTTGACTTAAATCACATAATTCGGTGGAATTCAATGAAAAATGATTTAATAATCCAGGAAATCCCTCTTAATAACCAGGAACTGTTCAAGGAACTCTTCACAAAAATGTTCCACGATATTGATCAACAGATAACAAAAGAAATTTTTAAAACATATTTCAGTTTCAATAGATTTTGATTTTCAAATCCAATAACAAATCAAATGAAAAGTAAAGCAAAAACTTTTGAGTTTCGGTGTAATAACTGTCAGAAAGTGAAGACTAAATTCTGTCAAACATTTTCTCAAAAAGACTTTAATACAACTTTTTTCGGAACGACTCGGAAATATAGAAATAATGATATGCTATCAAATTTGAAGCATTTGCTCTTTTTGCTAGTATATTGAGCCAGGGATGGACAAGATAACTGACCTCAAACTCAATTTAATGGCAAAACAGGCCATATATCTAGAGATAAAGCCATCAAATAAATCCAAAAAATATTTCCAAGACAATTTTTCTCAAAGAATATATTGAGTATCTTAAATTTTAATCGATCACCTTGGACATCTCGGAGATAAGAGTTTAGTTTCAGAGCATTTGATTTTTTTTTTCTTCGTAACAGAAAAGTAGAAAATTTTAAATTTCTTTCTCTTCTAAATTGTTTTCTCGATAACTGTTTCAATATTTTTCTTACTATAAAACAAAGTCTAAGGAATTGTTGCGAACATTATTATAGTCTTCTCTTTCTTTTAGTGTACTTTTTATAAATCCATTTGAGGAGAGGGTGACTCCGGCTCTGCTTTAAGTCTTTATTGATTGGACAGAATACAAGTGGAATCGCTATTTTCGAAAGATTTCCATTATTATCGCCAAAGTGACCAAACCGTAAAACAAAGTACTGACCAATGATTGGACCCAAAGAAGAAAAACAGTCATATTCTGGCCCAGAATCAAAACCATTCACTCTATCACTGAGTTAACAAACATTTCTCTTCTAAAAGCCATAAGACTTATGTATTAATACTTTTGCACTCAAAATATTTGATCCATTAATGGAGTGTATGAAAAAAATCACCGAAAACTATATATTCTTTTCCGATATGATTATTGCTATTACTATACGATATACTTCTTTGACGATTATATTCTGCGCCGGAATTGTAGTCCGAAGATCGACACTAAAACCATATGAATAATCAAATGGAGGAATGCTTTCAAACAAATTGTTGGATATCTCGATGCAATCAATTCAAAGTTCAGACGAAAATTGTTTCAATAAATAAGTTTAAAGAAAAGTTATTTTATATTTCGTGACTTATATTCCAAATGTATTCTTGTCTTCGGATAAAATCCGAATCCCGAGAGAGAGAGAGAGAGAGAGAGAGAGAGAGAG
>JAQGBD010002273.1:0-10640 GCA_034698165.1 Punctoribates punctum
TTTAGGCGAAGTGGTACATAAATCTTAGGCCAAGTGGGATTAGGCGAAATGGGATTAGGCAATATGGGGTGACACCGAATTATTAGGGCTTTCGCCTCCTTTTTCGCCCATTGAATACACAGTTATACTAATCCTTTGGAAATAAGTCTTCAAATACTTATTTTAAAGATTAGTTTTGAATATTGATTTGAAAACTGATTTAAAGCAACGGTTTGTTTGTTTGTTCGCTAAAAATCAAAACATATTTTTCAGGACTCAAAGGAGTAGTACTTAAAAAAAAATAAATTAACGAATCCTTTGAAAGCAATAATTATTTTCACTGAAAATCATTAAATATTAATTCAATTCAAAGTCTTAAGAAAATTATTCCGTTTTTTGTCGAAAAAAAATCCAACAAAAAAAGACCCGAAAAAGTATTTATTGATTGACGAGAATTTTGATTCACTTATTCTGTGCTTTCAGTGCATAGAATTCGTTAATTAATAAAATATTTTGAATATTTATTACAGTTTATTGACTTCACTAATAAAATACTTGACTTAAAGAAAGGATAAGAAAAATAAAATCAATTTTGATTAAAATTTTGTTTCATATTAAAAAGCATTGCGTTTAGAGTTGAATATTGAAAAATCGATTAGCAAGCAAGAAAAATAACGAGCAATAAAGTTTTGTAATTTAAATTAGATAATTGATAAACAGATTATCCACATCTCTGAGTTTAATGAAATTTTGTTCTTGCTCCTCTTTGCGCCAATAAAAGCATTAATTTAATTTGTGAGCAAATATTTTCAAGTTCTGTTCGGTAAGTGAGCCTGGCTCATTTGATTAATAGCTGACATTGATTTCTAATGACCGATAAGTTTTTATTTTGCTCGAAAACACTGAAATATGCGAAATATTTATAAGGAATTAATTATTTTCAATAATCCATCACATTTTATGCTTGAGTTTAGGTTAGGCACAAAAAAATCGGAATAGAATTGGCGGCGAAATAAAAACAATAGGTTTTTGAGATCAGAATTGCATTGAACTCAATCGCGATGTCTATTGATTTTGACGTCTCTCTGACCGCTTCATAGCTTTTGATTGACTCTTCAGTTAAATTAGAAAAATGTTTGTAATAGTATTGCTATAGTATTGCCAATAGGCTTACCATAGGCTCAAACCAAAACATTTTAGCCGAAAGTGGAGAACAACAACAATAATAAACAATTGGCTGTTAAATGAACTTTCAATCAATCGAAGCAAATACCAAATCATAATCAATCAAATCTATAGTTCTTTTAATGAATCCAAACTCAGATCAGATATACGCCAAAACCAAAAGTATTAAATTAGTCGGATATCAGTGTATGTGAGTATAGGTGAGCCCCACTGCCTTCCGATCGCTATCTTAGAGCCAAAAGACTATCTGAAGTGAAGATAAAATTTGATACAAATTGAGGTTTGATTGATGTCACTCTCAAACCGATATATTATGTTATATAACATCCAATGGCTATAAAAGGAGTGAAACAAATGTCTCTCAGATTTAATCTCTTGCTTATCGATTAGTATTGTAAGTATAGTAAGTATTTACAACACAAACACTGCTATAAAGTATAAAAAATATTTTTATGTCGAGTCTTAAAGAATTAATTCAATTCTTATACTTTAGGCTCAAAGTTAGAGACGAAGAAGATTTTAGTGCAAAAAATGCTCGGATTTTGCAATTAAAATAATAGTGGGAAGAATTCAATGGGAATTTCGCATAAAAACACCCCAAAAGACATCAGTAATGGTAAGAATATTACGAAATTTTCGAAACCATTATATAAATCCACTGAAAAATAATTGGAAAACAATCAGCAAAAAAATATGGTCTTATTTACGGACAAATTATAGACAAATTTCCAGTCATTTGTTTTACCGTTTAATTGTATTTTTTATTCTTTCCGCTGAACTTCACTCCAGAGGTCAACAAAATAATAATAACTTTTAATATTTCTATTAATTCTGTGCCGAGAAATATAGTAAAGGAGTTAATATAAGGACTCATTAACGAAAATAAATGACTTTCACTCTTTTTGTTTCCTCATTCATACAAATATTGTTATTCTGAAGAAGAAAAAAAATGGTATCCTTTGAAGCATTAATAATAGCGTTTAACGCACAGCCATTACATCCCTTTACATAAGGCATTATATAATTGTTAGTTATCAACAAAATTTGAAGCAAAAACTTTTTCTAAACATTGAAAATCAAGTAAAATAATATTAAAGAAACCAATTTATTAATACCTTATACGCAAAACGTGACTAAAAAAAAGAGCATGCACATTCTTGTGCTCACTTTGTTTATATTTCTGGAGTTCAAAACAAATTAAAACTAAAACTATGACCAAAACCGAAAAATTTGCTGATCTTCAGTAAAATGTGAACAAAAAATAAAAGACAACAGAAATAAGAATATAATTATGTAATACATATGAGTAGTCGAAGTGGAAGCAAAAAATCTGCTAATTGTTTGGTTATAGCCTAAGAACAAACGGCTCTTATTCTTCTCGTTGTTGTTGTTGTTCCAACTCTTCTTGTGATTTATCTTTCAAGAGTTTATTCGTGAATTTCACGGCAGAAATCAAGTCCAACAAAAGTAAAAAAAATGTCTGCATTTTTTGCCTGCATTTCGTTTAATCTTTGAGAGGGTTCAGTCATGTATTGGTCTTTTGCGCGAAGAAGTATTGGCGGAAGTAATCATCGCTAACGGTATTAGATATAAGAGCATTGAAAAAGCTAAACATTTTTTCCTCTGATTACTTTTCTGTAACTTTTCAGACAATTTTTTTTTCATTCTCTACGAACTCTTTATTTATTATTTTACTCCTGAACTCAACTCTTTTCAATTCTCTCTGTCTTTCGCAACGGATTTCTTATTTAATTATCTTATTTATTAACTGTTAGAAAAATTCTTTATTATTCCGATGAAAACTGTTTTTCGCTGAAAATCAAGTTTTCATTTGTTTCGGGTCCGATATCTGAGAATTCTATTCACTCATGGGATGAGAGATCACGGATTGTATTGTATTTGTTTGGCTGAGAAACAAAATTAATATCCGATTTAATGTGAAATTAAATTTTGTTTTTAATTCACAAAAAACTATTCGTTTGATTATATTCTGAGTAAATACAATAAATTGCTTTATATTCTGCTTCTCATATGAGTTGCACTCAAATAACTGTTACTTATATAAGAAATCGAAAAAATGAGGCAAAAAATTAATGAAAATTTCAATTTTAAACATAAATATGAGAGAATTTAATGATTATATTTCGGAAAGTATTAGGATTCGTGTGGACTCGACTCGTAAATAGCTTGTTGTGTAGACCAGGTCTTCCTCATTGGAATAGTGCTCTAAAATGCAATTTTCTCAACGATTTCGGCGTTAATATTATGGAGAAATAGAAAATCTCATAAAATATAATTTCATTGAATGTAAAAAAAACTCATTGCAAACGAATATATAAAAATATATAAAAGTCTTTACAAACTCATTGAACGACAGGACTGGGAATGGGATAAAGAATGCGATCCTATATCTGACATAAACTACTTATAAACTCGTAGTTAATAATAACTTTTTTCTCAGTTTAATATCGAGCGAATTGAAGGGAATTTTTTTCCCAATAAAAAAGTTTTTGCATAACATATACATAGAGTGTAAATATCTATAAGACTTATAACAACTATTTTTCTTCATTTGTGGCGATCTTTTCACAAGAAATACATTTTTTCAGTGATTTCCTACTTAAGAGCAAAAATATTTTGGATGATTGATGGAAAAATTTGAGTTTTTCTTTACTCCTTTTATTATTTTTTTCAGTTCATGTTCTTATTGTAGAGTCATTTCGCTGTCTTGAATCAGAAACTAATCGAGGGATAAGTTTTTCGATAAGAATTCAAATAATAAGAGAAATGTATGAGACATGAGACCAGTTGTGCGGACGCGTTGTGCACAACATCTACTCTAACTGTCAATCAAATCAAAGCCTTAGTGTTAAAAAAAGGGCAAAAGTATGGCTGAAAAAATCGATTTTGAAGTCGATTCCATTATTGAACACTTCTTTCTCTTTTCGGCCATTATTTTTGCTGCAGATTATTATCGGCGGCGTTATTACCGTCGATACAAATACATGAACTCCTGAATTAGTTTTTGCCAATCAGTTCCCAATCAAACAATGTCTGTCATGGGTTAGTCGCCTCTGTTGAGTCTGTTCACGGCATATGTAAATGGTATATACGCCAAAGCCAATTGAGCTAGTACATTGCAACTCATTTGAATGTCAGAGTGAGCGCCACATCTCAATCCCGGAGTTACAACTCTTGTAAATGAGTTGTCACTAGGAATGCAACAAATTATTTGATCCATCGATAGCTTAATCTAAAGATCAGTTTCTTATTTATTTAAGAATTTGTCAAAAAGTATCTGAAAATCGTTTTATTTTTCTAATTAAATTTTTCTGTGCCTCTCATTAACATTATATAGATTGTACAAGATGACCTTTAACATCAAAAATTAGACTGGCTCAAATAATAATAATAATAATAATTGGCAAAGAGTCTGAGTTTTAAACTTTGAAAAGGGAAAAGACCTTTCGTTTGCTTTTTTTGTTGTTTGCCATTCAGTAGAGATCAGAAATGTTTGAACAAATAGAGAGAAACTCATTAATAGAAAGGACTTTCGTAAAAAAGTTATGAAAACTCTTTTCATTATAAAACTGTTTCTGTTGTGAACAACTGAGTAAGCGATTGTCAATTGACAATATTCGTGGCCTCTAACCAAACCTCAAAGACTGTCTGGTATTGTGCGGATCCGATGCCAATAATGTTTTTCCAGTGTTTACACTCGAATTGTTCGTTGGTTTGTATTATGAAAAAAAAACAACAATTCCTACGAAGAACTCGAATGCATTGAAAAACAGTTATCTTTTGAACTTTTATTTATTGTATATTTTGCTTCATTTGATGTAATTTTTTTTCTTCCCTCAAAACATATCGATTAAAATGTTATTCAAAGTAATCGTTTGGTTTTTGATTTTTAGCCTCACATCAAATGCTGATAAGATCTTCACTTAATATGATTGAAGTTTGAAATTAATTAGATATCCATTTCATACACTTATATATATTAAATATATATTATATATCGTTAAAAATCGCAATATAAGCAGAAAGTCTTTCAACTCAACTATGAAAACTACAATTTTTCAATTCAACAATTTCTCCACGATTTGCAAATGAATTTTCGTCTGTAAATTATGCAAAATTGTATCCATTAGAAAGTCTTTTCTCGGATATAAACCTTCAAATCTAATAACGAGTTAATTGTTATTAGAGTTGAGTTCATTCAAAGGGTTATAATTATCTCGATTAGAGTGAAGACAAATTCCTGTGAATTTGTTTTTTAAAATTTTAACAAAAACAGTATTATATAAGAATAATATTAAAATTATGAAAATTATTTAAAAGCCGTATATTTGAGCACAAAAAGCAACTCATTTCCTACAAGTTTATGAAAAAAGACTTTTTCAATGCCTTTCTTCTAATTTCCTGATAATGAAAGAGATACAAAATCTCTTATTTTTTTTTATTAATTATAAATTCTTATTATTATTACTTAATATTGTTTTGAGGTTTGATATGTCTTTAGAGAAAGAAACTGAGAACTCATTTATCAGAGTTATTGTAGCAAAGAATTAGTGGCGAAAACTCCTAAAACTTGTTAATCTAATAAATGATATTAAGTGAAGAAAAATTATTGTCATAAAAAACAATTCATTCTCTGTATATGTTTTGGTAAAGTTTGGCAAAACATTTGCATTTCGAGTACTCCTGAGTTATCGCTTCAATGAGATAATAGTCAGTAATTTTCGGATCTCTGATGCAATTAATTCTCAGTTTTTAGTATTTCTATTCAACGGTTCGTAATTTTAGACTAATTTTATAAATATTCAAATATTTATTATAAATCTTATTATTAATGCTATAAATTATAATTAAAATTTAGCCGAAATTATCTTCAGATTTATATCCATGTCATTTGGAGTTAACAATAACACAATTCACAAAACCAAAGAATATATGTGATATGAGTTCCTATTTTAGATGATATGATACGAGTGTTACTCTAATTACGAATTATATGCACCGGAGTTGTGAGAAAAGAGCGATATTTTATTATTTGATGGAATACTTAATAGTTGTGAAATATATTTGAATTTAAAAACAGATAAAATACTGAGACTTATATTATTATTATTCAGTACTGGGATAGAGAGGTGACCACCAAATGAACAGTTCGTATAATTAGAGAAGTGAGAGAATCTCAATATTTTTCTTATTCCTCTACCGAAACACATACTTATTATGAGTTAGAGTTAGAGCTAATAGACGGCCAAAAACTATGAGAACTTTTTCTGTGAAATTCTCGCTTATTCTGTGCTTATGTGCTGTGCTGTGCGTTCATCACAATAGGTCATGCGTTTATGTAATACCTGTAAACTTATGAACTCCAATGCCATCAACTCCCAAATAGTGAAGTCAGTGCTGTGACACCACTCCAGACACAACTCTCTCAGTCCGAACAATCAGTTATGTGTAGCGAATCAAAGATTAACAGAAAATACAGAAAACAGAGGAATTCACGAGAATTGAGTCGAATAACAACAAAAAGAGAAAAAATATCGCAAATTGTTATCGCAATCAGACTATTATTGCATTTCGATTACCATTCCTTCAATTCTCACAAAATTCTATAATTATATCAAAAATATATTATTGATTGGCATTTGAGTGCTCTTAAACACAATGTTTGGACACACACTCATTGATAACAGAGTTGACCCCTCTATGTCTACCTGTTTGGCGGACGGCCTATTCCCGAAAAGAGTCTCTCTCTCTCTCTCTCTGTCGGGGCGACCCCTACCCTCCGTTAGGATAGACATAACAAGATCAGGTTGAGTGTGACTCTGCGAGTGTTTAACTTGAGTTGAATGCGATTCACCCACATATCAGGTGAACGAATCAGAAAACAAACATTTTTCGGCACCGGTTTTTGGACGCATGTCTTATGCAGTACGTCATCGGGTCCTATGAAATATTGTGCGATCTCTTAAAGAGTGCATCACTTCTTCGTTTGAGTTTAGATGCATTCGTGAACTCGTAGTCAACGGATCGGATTTGTGACCACTAAGTCTATTCCTCTATTAAAGTGCTGTTCTTGTGATTAGTTTGATGTTTGTGTCAAATGCTATAACAAAAAGGTTTTACTTTGAGTTCGTTTCCAACAATAAACCGCTTCGTCTTTGAATCTAACCTTTGCTTCTGTTCCGCTATTCTTCCGATTTGTGAGTATTTTGTTTGTTTGAAAACTTTTTCCAAAAGGCTTTTCAATACTTGATTTGCGGGCATTTGTGGCCACAGAATATGTTCACAATCTATGATCGATGCAATTGATCCCAGTCCTTATTAATTTGCCTGGAGATCAGTTATATATTTTTGAATTTTATTGCCTGAACTTGAATCTGAAACGACCTGTCGTCAAAAGTTAAACTCAAATAATTCAGGATTTCGTCGATTGTGAGTACATATAAATGACTCGGAAAGCAATTAAAAAATCAATCAACAAATTCCGATAACTCTTTAATTATTACGAATATAATTAAGATTCAAATTTATCGGATATTTGTCCACAAATGAGTGATTTGGTCTCCGAGTCGATGAATACGACGACTATTGGAAAGATTTATATGCGTTAAGAAAATTAATTGACTTTTGAATTGAATTTGAATATCTGTCCTCACATTTGACATTCAAAAGGAGCTTATCTCTAAATTATTCCCAAATCAGAAATTTCCTTAAATTTGTAGTCAAAGGACAGGATAGCGGTTCCCATAAAAACTATCCCAATTGAGAGATAAGAAGAGGTAATTAAATGCAAATAAAAGCCGATATTTCGGTCAGTTGTGAACATTTTTGTTGGTCTCACAAATGATAATAACTATTAAACTAAGAAATAGTTTGGGAAATCCGTTCACATCAGATAAATATTTAATATGAGATATGGGAGAGGGATGTGGGAGAGGTTTGGCACTCATTCTTCTAAAATTGTTTTTACTATTCTCTCCCATCTCTCATAGTCTGCGATATAAAGGACTTTAAAGACGTTTCACATAATAAACCGTTAGCTTAAATATTATGCAAAAAAGATGACCCTTTTATGCAAGAAGAGTACAACTATGGTGTTGGCGTTATATGGCTCAGTTTTCTTCCTCATCATTGCCGCCGTCTCAGGTAAGGCCTCACAATTTGTTAAACGTTTTGCATATAATTCATGGCCATTGAGACAAAACCTGATCTCAAGAAATATTTGCGCCCATATATACACTTATATACATACAAAACCATATATACACCACATTAGACCGATACAGATATACCACTCCTTTGCCGAACCGCTTATCGCAATAAAAAATTTACATTTGTTTCCATTTTTACATTGAATTCGAGTTAAAACTACTTTTTATATTCGTTTTGATAATAGAAAAAGAAGTGATTGTATGCCAAACGATATAAAACTATTTTGGGTTAACTTTGATTTCCCTATTTTTTATCTAATATTTTCCTGATCTTCACTCTAATTATAATAAGTTACAACTCTTGGCTCTTTCCACACAATACCCACTCAAATCAAATGCAGTTCTCTCTCTCTCTCTCTCTCTCTCTCTCTCTCTCTCTCTCTCTCTTCGTAAAGAAGTAAAACTTCTCACGAAATAGTTGTTGTATTGAATGTGAAGTTCAAGTGCGGCACAAATTCTAACCCATTCTGATCCGTTAGAAACACTTTTGTTATGCAATAGAAAAATAAGAAAAAAGAGTGCATTAGATTAGGATGTCTTACATCGCAAACAAAGTGCAGTTATTGTTTTGTTGCTGTCGTTCCTCTCATTAACTCTTCTTGTTATTCAAAATCATTAATTTGCGATAATTTGAATCTTGATCACTGAGTCGTTAATCGGTAATTAATTAGTTATTTATATCGCATTTATTCTGAGTTTTGGGTTCTCTGAACGCCTACTGAACTCAAAGAATTTGTCATAAATATCAGTGAACTTTACATTAAATTCAAATAAAATCAAAATTGGATTCTTTTGGAATCAATTCAATGAACAAATGTGAGAAACTGAAGAGATATAAGTTTTATTCTCAGCACAGAATAGATTTTTAATTCGCTTAAATGGCATTATAAGAGAAGAAGAGGCAAATACTCCTATTTTTATGACTTTAGAATAATTGCCTGTTTTTTCACTCAACTGTTTTAATCATTAGCTGTCGGGCACTGACTGTCTGCCAGAGATGTTTCCAAAGAAGTTTTAGACATTAACTATCAATTACTTGTCCATTAGTGAAGTGTAAATCATTGGATCAATCGATTCATTCGATGAGAGAATAAATTTATTTTTTTTTTCTCAATCCGTTCCCGAAATTCAGAATTTTATGAATTCAATCGAAAGTTGATATCTCGGAGTGATTTCGAGCGCATTATTTCCCTTAAAACAAACGCAAATAATTACGTAATTCGGCTCTAATTGACTTATTTCGACGATTATACCCAAAAAGCAAATCACACGAAAAGAGATGAGCGACTCATATGTGAAGAGCTATAACCAGTTCAATGTCTCTTCACTGGAAAAGCATATCCTTTGAATTCCAGTTCAGGAGAGAAGGAAAGAGAAAAATAAATAAATATATGTATTCCTCTTATTTCCCAATTGATATCTTTTCATGTAAGCGATGTTGAGATCATTTACCACAGAATTATGTGATATTTATTTTGGATCAGAACAACAGTAGTCAACATTACCATAAATATGTATTAAGATCTATAAGATATGAGCCATTTATACCGTATAATATATCATATGATAACGTTTCGCTAGTTCTGGGCCTTTATTATGTGAAAAATACAATTTCTTGACTCTAAATCACATGTGTTTTTAAAATTACGGCTCATTTTTTATATTTCTTCTAAGGTTAAAATATTTTGAATGTTTCGCCAAAAAATTAATGGGATTTTTATGTGTGGAATAAAATAGAGTCAAATGTATGAAAATATTCATTTAATTAATGATAAAATTTCGAAATTTCAAAAAAATGTGAATTCAACTCAAGTTCCTGTGAATCCGAGTGCAATAAAAAATGCATTTTTGCTCGAATCAAATGATGATATTTCTTAATGTAATCATTTTTAAGAGAATATCCATTCCTCTGATGATTGACAGAATTCACACTAAATATAGAGATATGGAGTCATCTCTACTATTATATTGACTTCGATTTTCGCAAATGATTTTTATTTCTATTTAAACTTAAAGACAATTTTCGGACTGAAGTTCAATTGAAAAGAGAAAAACGAAAAAATTTCACCAAAAAAATTCGATTCAAAGACATTTGGAGTTTGGCTTAAAAAACCTGATTTCAGCCAAAAATACGATTGTATTCCTTAAGCCAACCAAAGCTTTTTTAGACAAAAGTTAATCGGCTTTGGAATGGGCTTAGAATTGGTTTTACTTCTCTCCGACTATAACCGGCAATCCAACTGACTC
>JAQGBD010002274.1:0-10638 GCA_034698165.1 Punctoribates punctum
GATGGGACTCTTATCTTTGGTGAATATAAGGAGGGTTGGAAATTAGGGAATAAGAAAATAGAGGGGTTTGAGTGTATTTGTCAACAGAATGAGCTTGTTTAAATTTTCAACGATATTTTTACCACTTTATTCTGGAGCAAAAAATACAAACTTGCTTAAATTTTAGTGTTTATATAATTTAGTCAAAAAGTGTTTCGCATAAATTGGGTCCATTTCATCATAACCTTTGGTTTTGGTTATCTCTGATATGTTCTTGGACATAAATCCAAAGCAGTAGTTCTCCAATTTCTGTGCTCTGTAAGGGAAGAGCTGTAAACTGTGCAAACATTTGCCACACTTATGAGTGGCTCTATTCTGTCCACACATTTAGTTTTGAATTCCTGTTCCAAATATTCTTCACTAATGGACAGCATTTGCATCAAAAGTGGGATTTCCTTCGTTTCAATCATATCTGTGTACAGATATTGAATGAATTGATAATAGGCTTCATATGAATAGCCATTGATTTCTATTTCATTTGAATGGTTTTCAGACCAATTATTAGCAAACATTCTCTGGAAATGTTCAGAGTTTTCTTCGACAAACCATTTGTGGCCATAAATAAAGTCAAACATTTGATTGTCTTTATGTTTGACTTTGAACTTCAAATCACTGTTTTTCGGGTTATTGAAGGCTTTTGCCATTGTTTTCAGGACTCGATTTTCAGGACAGTTCTGTGGATTCTCTTCACTCACTTTATTCAACTCAATGGGCGCGAGAGTGAAATTTTTCTCAAATAATCCATTTATTGCATCTTGGAATGTTTTGTAATTGGTGCGAGTCATCGAGGGATGAGCCCCATTTGATGTGTGACCCCAAACCACGACATAATTGTCTGTAGTCAAAGCCATTGTTGTTTCACCAAAAGCCAGAATATCTCTGAAACGATCATTTGACTGAATTATCAATAATTGTCTTAATTGTCTTAATTCTCTCAATTGTCTTGGTCCTCTTCTTTCTAATTGTCCTTTATCATTTCCCATTCCAAGAATTATTCCATCAGTGCTGAGTAGAGGGCAATGTTTGTCACCGGAAGATATTTGTTTGATATTATGATGAGCTGAGATTAATTTTGGTGGGTCAATATACCCATTGTTGTTGTTGTATAGATTTCCCAACAAATAGACTTGGCCAAATTCATTGAGGGCAATTATAAAATAGAGGCCACAAGAAATTGCAAGTATACTCTGCAGTCTTTCTTCCATTTTTATTTCATTTATAAAATGACTACTAAACCAGTAGACTTGCTTGCTATCTGTTAAAATATAAGTCTTCTCATAACAGCTCTGAATGTCAACGATTTTTTTCGGAGCCAAAGATATTATACTTTTGTTCTGGGTATTCCTCCTATAATAGTCAGCCATCACAACCTTTTCGCCATTGATGAGGCCATACATTACTTCTGTATTGAAAACGATTTTTTCAACATCTTTACCACAGAAGTCAACGATCAGTTCAGGTTTGACCCCCCTTCGAGATTGAATACTAAACGGATCCATCCAAGAAACCTGGTCATATTCATTAGTTTGATAGCCATAAACAAATTTTGTTTGAGTGACAAACACCACGTATTGGTTTCGTGATATGAAAATGCGTTTAATATCTGCAAACAGTTCTGATTATGTCTATGTGTTGTGAGTAGTTAGTGGCCATACGGGCCGAATAAGTGCTGCAAAATGGCGACGAGGATGGGATCGCTGGCCAACACCGAGCCCGGGTCTGCCGAAGACAACGATCGACACCACTATCAGAACGCCGCTGCCGCTGCCCACGATAGCGATGGAGAAGAAGTGGACGCCGACCGTAGGACTCAGCCAGCGATCCCTCAGGAGGAAAGGTGCGAGAGAAGAGACACCAAAGCCCTCCCCCTCTTAGGGCAAGAGGTAAGAGTTTTGTTGTTCCCTTTTCGCTTTGCCCGGTCCGAGGGAGTGACCAGGACTTCCGCCGACGTGTGCTCGCAGTCACTCGGCCTATGCCGCGTTTTTGTTAAAAAAAAACAACTCAGGTTTGTTCAAAGGACACTCAATTAGAGTGAATTGAGTGAAGTGATTGTTTAAACTTAAAGGGTTTTACGAATTTAATAATAACATAACTACAAGTTTGAAAGTTCGCCAAAATTACTACTCGAAGAGGTACGAGTTACAGGGCTAAGATGGCTGATCAACAAGGGAACCAAAACCCCCAGCCACAAGGTCCTACAATTCAGGACATCCAGCGATGCGTGCAGGACGCCTTTTCGAATAATTTAAGTTTTAACCCCCGGTTACCCAAGTATGAGGGTATCATCGGCTGGGAAGCGGTCCGTTGGATCGAAGACTTTGAGGACGAAGCCAGTTCGAAGAATTGGACTGACCAAAATAAACGAGATCGCTTCAAAAACTACCTGACCGGAGAGGCCAGAGACTGGTATAAGATTAACGTTGAATTCGGTCAAGCGCCCGCGAACTATACGGAACTAAAAGACCGCTTCTTAGAGTACCACTCCCCGAAGGATAAGGAGAGTTACACTCGAAAGCGGATGTTGGACTACGTCCAAGTGCCAGGACAAGACGTCCTTAGATATATCACAGCAAAAGAGCTGCGCTGTATAGACCATGCCCGAAACATGAGTGAATCCGCAAAAATCAATTTTATAATTGATGGTATGTTGCCGGACATCAAAGGGCCCGTCATCCAAAATGACTATCAGAACATAACCCAGCTCAAAACAATGGCTGAGAAAATAGAGAGAGGTCTGAAATATCGGGGAAAAGATATAGGCTCAGAAGTCAAACGGGATCACAAATTGGATCAAATTGAAGCGAAATGTGAGTCTCTGGTCGCAAACGTAAGTACTTTAATGGACTCACTCACTCTCAAAGAAAAAGAAATAGAAAAGTTAGGGAAACCCCCACAAGACCACGGCCGGAACTCACGAGATAGGTTCCGCTTTAACAACGGTTTCTCACGGGACCAGTCATATGACCGTAGAGATCGCTCGTTTGATAGACGTGACCGTTCTTATGAGCGCCGAAATGACCGATTTGTGAACTTTAGTAGAAATGGGTCCCGGGATAATTCCAATTACTCAAGGGATCAGTCACTGGACAGAAACTTCAGACGTTTCCGAAACAGTTCAGGGGATCGCCGAGATTACTCTGACCAGGGTTATTCCAGAAATTCAACCCCGGAGAGGCGAAGTTGGTCTTCAGACAGAAGCCTCGAACCAAGACGAGACGACTCCGGTGATCGTTATTACAACCACTATAAGGGCGATAACAGTAACAGAAACTGGGATTACTCCCGTCCCAGCTACAAAGGCAGAGACTCGCCTCAGCCTCCAAGAAATCAAAAGGTCACTTTTGCTCTAGACAGAAAGATGGCAAATTCTAGGACATTGGATGGACAGTCACTGTGCTTCAACTGTGACAAACCGGGACATCATGCCCGCTTTTGTCCCCAACCAAAAAGACAAAGGGATTTCAAGCCTATACACAGATCTAATCTCATTAAATCTAAAGCGGAGACAGAGACTGACGATCATAACCTGATCTACCAGTGCATCACAATTAATGGCAAAACTATTTCGGCTTTAATTGATTGCGGCTCAGAGGTGAGTCTAATCGATGAGCGACTGACCCGTATATTGGGCCTGAAAAGTCAGTCGAAGGAAGTCGACAGCATTAAAGCAGTCGATGGCTCAAGTGTCCCTCTTATTGCACAAGTTGAGGCAAATATAAAGTTTTCCCATCAAAATCAAACATATGGCATAAATATGAGTCTTGGGGTCATTTCTAATTTTGACTTTAGTGTCCTTTTAGGTAACGACTTTAATAAATCTGTCGGATTGACAATAGATTGCAAAACCAATTCTGTTAAGTTCGATCCGGAATTCCAGAACATAAAAGCGATCCCTTATCGCTCTAATGGATTACACTCTATCCAAACTGTTGCGTTAGAGCCTAAGGCGTCCTATTATTTAAAAGTAACTGCCGGTCGTAAAAAAGATTTAGACCTTTTCACTGCTTTTATTAGGTCAGACCCATACATCTATAACAAACATAAGGTATACCTGAAGGAAACAGAGTCCGATTTTAACGATGGGAAAGCGGTCGTTAAGATTATTAACTGCGGCTCCAAACCTGTGTTGATAAAGCACGGCACTATCGTTGGCCACATCACAGATGTGTCCGTAAAACCTAAAAATAACTCAGTTGACAAAGAGGGTTCCCAGGCAAAAGTCATAAATTTTAATGACACACCGGTTAGCGGACAAAGCCAAGGTCACATAATAGGAGACCAAATAATAGATTTACTCAAGAAAAGAACAGACGGTAAGGATGAATGGACGCATCTAATGTGCCTCTACTGCAACCAAACGGACCATATGTCCAAATATTGTAAGAATAGGCAAAACTGGCACAAATCTCACGTATTCCGAGCCCAGGCCGACTCTGAATTAATCGAAATAACCAAAAGAGTTCAGAGTTTTATCAATAACAAGGACAGACCCAAATACACCAGTTTAGTAAAACACGAGCTGAAAGCCGCCACCAAGGGCGAGATTAAGCTCGCGGGTGGCTCTATCAATGTTAACCCAGACTTGACGTGCGACGAATTCGTAAAACTAGAGAATGTTGTAAGTAAGTACGAGGATCAAATGGCGTTCGACCCCACAAAATTAGGCACATGTAATTGTATGGAACATACCATCGACACCGGAGACGCTTCCCCAATCATGCAGGGGGCGCGCAGATTTGGCCGAGAGATCGGAACTCAGATCGACGAACAGGTGGAGTTGTGGGAAAAGATGGGCGTCATACGTCACTGCATAGGACCTTGGGCCTCCCCGGTCGTACCCGTAGCTAAAAAGCCTAGCACTCCTGGCGGGAAACCAGGAATAAGACTATGTGTCGACATGCGGAAAGTCAATGAAGTGACCAAAATGGACGGGTATCATTTGCTCAGTGTGCGTGACTGCCTGGACGGGTTCGCAGGGTCTCGCTACTTCACGTCTCTGGACTTGAACAGCGGGTATTTACAAATACGCGTCGCAGAAAGAGACCAACCAAAAACCGCATTCGTAACTCAAAAGGGCCTCTACTGTTTCACCAAAATGCCCTTTGGTCTGAAGACCGCACCCTGTACTTTTGCTCGAACAATGGACTACATCCTCGCCGGCCTCAAGTGGAATACTGTTATCAACTATTTGGATGACATAATAGTGATCGGGGACACTTTTGATTCGCATATCAAAAATCTCGAGAAAGTCCTAGGACGGATCAAAGAGTCGGGTATGACACTTAACCCAAGTAAATGCTATTTTGCCCAGAAAAAGATTAAATTCTTAGGCCATATAATTAGTGGAGAAGGAATAACCGCCGACCCCGAAAAAGTCAAGGCTATAGAGCATTTCAAAACACCAGAAACACTTACTAATGTCCGAGCTTTCCTTGGGTTGGCCGGCTTTTTCAGAGTTTTCGTCCAAGACTTTTCAAAAAAGGCGGAACCTTTGTCTCGCCTTAGTCGCAAAAATGTAGGCTTTATTTGGGGACCTGAACAGGAAAAGGCGTTTAATCTCCTCAAAAAATGTCTAGTGGAGAGCCCTGTTTTGGTTCATTTTGACAATACACTGCCGGTTGAGCTCCGCTGCGATGCCTGTACTGTCGGAATCGGATCAATCTTATTACATCGCATAGACGGAAAGCCTCGCGTCATCCGATTTGACAGTCGACTTTTAAATGCCGCAGAGAAGAATTATTTTATCAGCGAACTGGAGTGCCTCGCTATTGTCAACGCCACCATTAAATACGAGCAATACCTCTTAGGCAAGCCCTTCACTATTCTAACAGACCACATGAGTCTTCAATGGCTGGCCACTAAGAAAGATCTTTCGCCCCGACTGATGCGATGGGCCCTTCATTTACAGAAGTTTCCCGGGTATAAGGTAATCTATAAAAGTGGACAAAATATGAAAGACGTGGATGCTCTGAGTAGGTATCCTGTTGATCCGCCTTGCGAGGTGATCGACAACATTGACAGACATTGTCTGTTTATTAACCAATCTAAGAGCGATGGAAGTGTTCTGGTGACTCCAGCCTCCAAGAACCCCCCTTCGCTCGGACGGAAGGATGAGAGGAGTTTCTGCTCAATCATCCAAAAAGTCGACCCGGACCTAGGAGGCTATGACTGGGAGGCGCTCCAGAAGTCTGACCCTTTCTTTGGCCCCATCTATCAAAAGGTCTCTGATCCCGACAATCACGACCCAGCTCTTTTGAGATACACGCTCATCGACGGTATATTGGTGAAGAGCATGCAACCAAAGACCGGTGCCGGACTCCGAGTCTGTGTCCCTCTAGCATTGAAGTTTAAGGTCCTCTACGCATACCATGACTGTATGGATAGTGGTGGCCATTTGGGAGAGGATAAGACGGAGAGTTCGATGTTCGAGAGGTTTTATTGGCCGAACAAAAGATTAGATATCAAAGAATATGTCAAGACCTGTGAGGACTGCCATAGCAAAAAGGATCAATGTATAATACCGGCTGGTCTCATGGTCCCGCAACACAGTTTTGGTCCAATGGAAAATCTTTATATGGATTACTTCGGACCGTGTAAACGATCAAAGAAAGGTAACCGGTTCGTAATTATAGTTACTGATCACTTCACAAAGTGGGTCGAGGCTCGAGCGGTCCCGAGACAAACTAGTCTCTATGCCGTCGACTTTTTCGTTGAACAAATAATTCACCGACATGGTTGCCCTAAGATGGTGCTGACCGATCGGGGGACGCCTTTCCGTTCGAAATTCAGCGAGGCGGTATTTAAAAGGCTTGGAACTAAACATGTCATGACCACCAGTTACCACCCGCAAACAAATGGTGTGACCGAAAGGTTTAACCGCACCTTGGCCGACATGCTTTCAATGTATATCTGTCCTGACCAGACAAACTGGGACGAAGGCCTACAGTCCCTTATATCACAGTACAACTCATCCGAACACGCGACAACAGGATACACGCCATATTTTCTCATGCACGGAACGGAGAAGGTCCGTCCGGCTGACCGAGCCTGCCATGTCCCAAGGCTATTATTTCCTTCGGAGGCCGAGTACATTTATAACCTCAACAATCATCTGAAATTGGCTCGAAAAATGGCCAGAAAACAGCAAGTCAAGATGGGTATAAAGAACAAAGGGTTTTACGACAAACGACACCGCGTTCCCGAGTTTAAAGTAGGGGATTTGGTCCGGATAAAACGCCCCGCAAGACAAGTTGGAATGGTGGACAAATTCCTCCATAAAATTCATGGCCCGTTCAAGATCATAAGACAACACCCGAACGGAGTAAACTACACCATTACGGGGAAAAATTTCAGGAAACGGGTAATACTTGAATGCGTTCACTCGAAAATGCTTAAGAAATACAAATCCCGACAAGCCATGATTGACCGAGCCGAGGAGGCTCTTGCCCAATCGACAACAAGCCCGACACCAGCGGAATGTGATTCCGAGGAGGAACCGCCCTCAGTGGTCGACAGTGACCAGACCGAAATATACGAGCTAGAGGAAGTGACAGATGATCGGGAAAACGAAGGAGAGCCGGGTAACGCCGATCCAAGTTCCCCTGCAGAGGAAAGTGGGGAGGGAAATGATGAAAACGAGACACGAGATGTCAGGAAGGAGAGCCGTCAAGAAGAGAATAAACCATCGGGATCGGAAGGACGGGCCGGGAACGAAGGAACACTTCTTCGCCGGACGACTCGTATGCGGAGACCGCCGAAGAAACTCAATCTACTCCTATATTTTCCACTCCTCATGATCTGTTTAGACCCAACTCAGGCATCACTACAAAAGATGTCCCCAATCGTCTGGAGAAAAACGGACACACCTATTGTCACAGGAATGAATCGCGTTCTAATTACGGTTAATTATCTGACACCATGTCGGATATTCGAGAATTCGTATTTCAGAAACTACAACACTGATGAAGCCGTGGCCGTCTGTGAAGCTCAATTTCGGACAGACTTCCTTGACCCGATGAAGTCCTTCTGTAAATTCCCTTTGGAACAAGCAGCCAACCGCTCTCTCTACCACGGCAGGGAGAAAAGAGTTGCTGTGCTAGCTGTTGGCGTCATCGCAGTCATTAGTATTGCCGTCACTGCGATTGTCGGTCTAGTAGCGAACGCATATTACCAACACTCTCGCATCACGGGTGACATAGAAACACTCAAAAAACGGAACGAACAAATGCTTCAAAACCTCAAAGATTTGGAGGCGAACGAGGAGCAAATGAAAGGACTGATAGATATCCTCCAGAAAGAGATTAAAGGGATCCATGAAGAGATGGTGAAGATCGGTGAGTCATTCACACTCCTTAAGAAAACTCTGCCAAATACGATAAACATTGTTGCCGGCATTGTGGCGCGACTTATTCTCTATAAAGACAGACTATCAGATATCTCTCGATCGTGGAAAAGAGGTCGAGTGGACGAGAAATTGATGGATATCTTCAATTTTACACTACCTTGCGGAGAAAGTTGTCCGCTTAGTTTATCTCAACCAGTAGAATGCCTAATTGACCCCGCGCGCGAAATTATTTCGCTCACCTTTGACGTAAAAACCATCAAAAAGAGCGCTTCCCTTCTAGAAGCAGACTCTTTCATTCTTTATAAACGTAAAAATAACGGGACTGTAGTTTGCCCGATTATTTACTCTGGTCCCACCAAGGTCATTTACGAACAAGGAACCGATTGCGTCGTACCGTTACCGCAAGCTTCTCATGCCCCTCATAATATGGCTCTTGTCCCCGACTTCAGGCGGTGCGATAACCCTTTACCCGAGAACATAACAGGTAAATATTGGAAAACCAGTGCCTGTGAGGACAAACACACCTTAATAGTGCAGGACCTAGTTCAGATAAAGGATATTGGAAAGGATAATATTATCTATTGTGATTCTTTTAAGATCCATGTCTATGACCGCACCGTAGACTGCCCTAACTTTCCATTTTCGATACCTAGAACGGCCCCGTTCAGTATCGGAGATCTACACTACAATTCCAATACTATACATCACTCCACAGTCGTATCATTCGACCAATTTCTTACCCAGAGGGTCAATTTTTATCTAATGCCCCAAATGCATTCTTTCGACTTTGAAACACTAGACACAGAATTCAATAGAACAGAGAAGGACTTGAAGCTTATTCATTTACCCTTCTTCGAGAGGTCCCACGCACTCGATTATTTCGTAGTGGCTATGATTATAGGGATGTTTATCGGGTGCATGTACTTTAAATACCACTTTTGTTGGAAATTTCGAAGGGAACGATTTAGGGGGAGCGACCTAGACCGGGAGAGGGAGATAGAGTTACAGGAAATAGAGGAAAACTCGTCCGAAGATCACTCGGAAAGAACGTCTGAGGCGGGCTATCGTCTCCGACATTCCGAAATCGGACAACCCTCCGGGACACCCAGCACATCTTCTGAGAACCGAGGGAGCTCATCCGAACGTGGCCGGAGTTCATCCAGTTCTCCGCGTGCATCAACCCCACACGCGTCCCCGCCTAAGCACGTCATCCTACTATCATTGATGTGCTTAGCCATGACTCCCGTCGACTGTATCACTGAGTCTATTTTTATAAATATTGCTTATCAGGATCCCTGCCCCAAGCTCCTTAAGTTAAATGTGTCTTCCGCTGAGTATAACTGGTGTGATACGGCTTTCCATGAATCATTCACAGAGCCACTTGAAAGATTTTGTGTCGGACCTATAAGGGGACAAGTCGTCGGGCGCACAATCTTCGAGAACACTCTCAGATCTCTAAGAGCTCGAAGGTCTTCAGACTCAGTACTCTCAAATAGAGATATGCTCCCACCAACACACCTACTGAACTCCCCGAACAAATTAACTTCTAACCACAAATTGACTCTCGCCGTATCCACTCTGGCGGCACAATTTATAAACTCTAAGAATCTAATAACTGCCATCGGGACTAACTGGGCTAAAGGTAAAGCTGATAATCAACTAATTGATTCTCCTTTTATCGACGTAAAGATCAATGTCTCGGATTTAACCAATTTCAAACCGAAGTCTTGCTTCCATGACTGGAACTGCAAAGTTATTCGCTTAGAACTAACCTTTGAACGAACAAACCATCTCGAAATAATGTCAATAAGTCTAGCATCGTTTATACCTTTAGCGTTTCTCTTTGGTTTCTTTGTAGCCAAAATAACCTGCCGAAGGAGGAACAAACCCAATAGTAGAAGAGTGCGATTCGATCTAGAGAGCTCGTCGCCTTTGATTGTAAGACCGAATACGGCACTAGGCTCGAATCGCCCCCTTCCTCCTCCGCCTCCACTTTGAAAACAATATTATCTCTCAATTCTCTTTTCTTTTTCTTAAAACTTCAATTTTTACCACCGGAAGATGTTATTTTCAATCCGGTGACTCCGCCACCTTTCGGCGAAACACTAATTTAGCCGAACCGTATACGGCAAGATTATGATATTTAACACACATACCCTACACATATAACTTAACAATAATTCAAAAGAAAATTTTAATTGTTACCACCGGAAGATGTTATTTTCAATCCGGTGACTCCGCCACCTTTCGGCGAA
>JAQGBD010002275.1:0-10637 GCA_034698165.1 Punctoribates punctum
ATCCAAGTTTTTCAAGTATTAATGTGATCTTCAATAATAATAGTAATAATAATAAACTGAACAAGAATTTTATGTAATGTAATATTGGATTCAGTCATAGTTTTTATGGCTTTTGATTATTTTCTTTGAGTTCTCTTTATTTCTCTTTATTTTGCGTTCATTTATTGAATACTAATTGGAATTACTGTCCAACTGTTAGGCCATTGTCTTTATGGTCGGCGGAGGAAATTATATCGAATATCAGAATCTCGTAGACTATTGTAAAGTAAGTCCTTTCTTTGGTTTCGGAATCAATTTTCAAAATTTATTTTGTTGTGTCTTATCTTCAGAACAAATCGAAGTCATCGTCAAAACGAATACTTTACGGAACGACTGATTTAATGAATGCCAACCAATTCCTGTCCCAACTTTCAAAGTTAGGCCAAGAAATCTGAATCGAAAACATGTTTTCAGTTTTTTAGTTAAAATTGAATTCTTTTTACTGTTTGGGACCATAATTACAATAATATGATTAAAGTTATTGTTTAATAATAATTAATATTATATAATATTTTTCTTGTGATCAGAAAATATATAAAATTAGAGAATATTAAAGATTTTAAGTTAAAAGTTATACACAATTATTGCGATTTCGTGTAAATCAATATTAAAAACTCATTTCAATCGCTTTCTATTTAATTATTAATGTATTTAAAGTTTACTCGAATTTTATTAATCACTTCACTCTTTAACTAAATTTAAATTATTTATTCATAAAACTCTATAATTCATTATTTGTTTGAAAATCGATTTTCTCTTTAAATACATTTTGAGAATAAATTTACAAATGGATGGAGTTTTTCGTCAGTTTTAGCACTCATTGGTGTGTGAGTGAAGTGACGCCTAATTTGGTCAAACACTCAATAAAAACAGATTTTTTTGAATCAAATGTTTTTTTTCGCTTTTCGAGGATTTGTTTATTTTTCTATTCAATAGACTGCTTGGCTTCAAAACACACTTCACTTTTGTGTGCCCTCTCTCTCAGAGTCTCTCTCTTTCTCTTGTAATAAGTTTCGAATGTTTTTTTTCTCTCTCTTTCTCTCTCTCTCTTTGGTTGTGATGTGAAATGCGTTGAATGATTGCGTTCAACGATTCACTAATATTTCAAATAGTATTCAGTCTTAAAAATATAGATAACATCTAAAGAATGAGAACAGAAAAGAAAAGTTTGTACGAAATTCCATCGAAAAATTCCTTCGACTGACTCTTCTCTTCTCTATTGTGTTGTCAAATGTTTGAAGCAATGAGTGGCCAAAAGAGTGTTTGATGTCCTCTCTCTCTCTCTCTCTCTCTCTCTCTCTCTCTCTCTCTCTCTCCTCTCGTGATACTAATCAGTGAAACTCTTATACTGTATATAAGATATACACGAACCGAATGAGTGGCCCTCACTTCAAATGCCACTTAAAATGCTTTGAATTTTTAACAAAAAGCAAGTCCTGGACTCTTGTAATCTGTTGTTTCCGATTGCATTCATTTCATAGATTATACGCGAAAATAAAATTTTTTACTGTTTTGGTAATAATAGTGATCAACAGTTATAGCATTAGAAGTGTTCACGAAATGGCTTTTTGATTGGAACATAGGGAGAGGGAGCAGAGAGTACATATCAGAGCAGGCTAGTTTTCTAATCTTGTAATGTGGCTAATGTGGTGAATTTCATCCTCAACTCTAATGGAAAGTTTTAAGATTCAAATTACTGATTAACAAAATATTGAATACCAAAAGTCTAGGACTGAGTTGTTGTCTGACTTTCTTTGCTTTCAATTCATAACTTTCTTCATTAAATGATTAGTTTCGTAACATTTCATCGGTTGAACTGATTTTCAATGATTTCTCTCAAAACTCAATAAAATTTAATTTCTTTTGAAATGAGAGCAAACTATTGGCTGTCGAGTGAGATATTAGTAAAATAATTGTAAAACAAACGACTCATTCAATTGAGAATCGATTGGATTTTATTAAACCAAGTATTCAATTGACAATTGACTACAGAATCTAAAAATTCCAATAAATGTTTGCAATAGTAATAAACGTATTAATAATTTATATAAAATATAAGACAAGTACCGCCTCATTGGCTAAGAATTATATATTCTATTTAATTCTGAAATAATAATGTTTTTTCTTTTCTGTCATTTCGCGTAAAAACGTTTGGCATTGAAGGCAATGAAGGGCTAAAATATGCCACAAATCCAGGTGTTATAGCAGTGCTCACAACTCAATACTTTTTGTTGAAAAATATTTTCTCCGCCGCGTAATAAACGATCAAATCTTTCATTAATTCATGTAATAAATTATTTTGCGATCAAAATAATGATCAAAAAGTCAAGGACTTAAACATTGAGAGAGCGAGAGAGAGAGAGAGAGAGAGAGAGAGAGAGAGAGAGAGAGAGAGACCTTTTTACCAGAAATTTCTTTGAAAAGCAGAACTTCTTTCTATTGCTTCACTTCTTTAAATTTTAAAAATTTAAGTGAAGGAAAGGCAGTATTTGTTGCCTCTATTTCTATGACTGTGTGTACGAACTGGACGTGGAGTGGATCTGTTCTCCACTCAAATTCTATATAAATGTTTGCGTTTTTAGTGAATGGAATGCCTTTAATAATAGAGGCATTCAATTGAGTACTCATTTCTTCTATTTTCGTGAAAAGCTTTGAAGTATTTTTTCGGTTATTTCTACAGTTATTTATATTAAATTTTGAGAGAGAGAGAGAGAGAGAGAGAGAGAGAGAGAGAGAGAGAGAGAGAGAGAGAGCGCTCTACCTGGAGAGTCTGGAGAAAGCGGATGCCGAAAAGGCTCATAAAACAAACATTCCAGAGGCAGCCACTAATTTCCCTTAACTATCAATTTTCTCTATTTTCTTCTCTCAGTGATAGTCAGAGCACTCACTCACATGAGAGCACTCACTCACACACACAGACACTGACAGCCATAGCCATTGCCGAACCGAATACCGGCGCACATATCATAGTTAGCAAAAGGACAGCAGCACATTATAGAGCACATTAGTCGGCACTGCACTATCGCTCAGTCAGCACAGGTAGACATTGAGAGCTAAGTGGCTGACTGTGCAGTCCTAACGACAGCCACATCCTTCCACAACCATATCCTGGTAGTTTTTGAGCACAACCTTATCATATTCGTCCACATATAACATAGAAATGGGTGACAACTCTGTAGGTATACAACAGGCTTTGGGCACAGCCGACGGGTTCACTGAATTGACCAGAGTTTGCACTATTGCATGATTTGTTGAGTTCAAGTGGTCTGACAGTGGGAACGGACATTCGCCACTGCAATAGTAGGCCTGATAACCGGGCGGTGCGACGATCCAGTCGTTCCAACCGACGTCACTGAAGTCCACATAAAGGGAATGTCGTCGACAGTTGTCTTTACGGCCTTTCCCTCTGTGCCTTTTGCGAGAGGTTTGTCTCTTATGTCTGTTTAAAATGTTTGAAGAGTGGTCTTCACTATTGCTTTCAATTGTATCCGAATAAGTCAATAACAGGGGCTGTGTTTGAGCCCAAAACTCATTCTGAGTGTCAACAGTTTCGTCTCTATTCTGAGTCTTATATGATTTGTATTGCTTTGCACTCGACTTGGCTTCAGATGTTTCACACTTAGGAAGAGCAGAGGTGTCAGAGTCAACACTATTAGCACTGTTGGCATCATTTGTATTAAAAGATTTGTCAGAATTAGACTCGAGAACAGGTGATGAGGACAGTACAGGTGTTGGTGGTGTGGATGCATCACTCGATGGAGAGCCAGGACTCTGTCCAGAGTTGGTTGGCTTTAAGCGCACGTGTTCTCTGTGACGGTCGGAGACCAACTGAGAGCCATTAAAATTAGTTAGTGTCACATATAATCCGTAGTTCGCCAAAGGATTAGTACTCCATCTCTGCACTGCTGGGTAGACATCAAAACTGGTCCACTCACTGTGCCTCACGTCCAGCACAGATGTGTCGATAGGCCTCAGAATAATCTGATCCAAAGTCTTATCATTTGGCAACTCAAGTATGTCATAGATGTGTATTCTAACCAACCATTTGTGGTCAGTGCCCGTCTTTTTAGACTGGGCACCAGCTTGAGCTGTTTGAGCTTGCTGCTTTTGCTTTGGCTGACTTTTCGTCGGCCTTTTCGAGGAACTCTTCACTTGATTTAATTTTAAGTCTTTTAGTATTGACTGTCTATAGAGACGCAGTTCTGCGCCCTTCAGTTGTTCGCCAATCGGTAGCGAAATATTGAACAGTAATCGGACACTATTTGAAGTGTCGTACATTCTATGGGACACATCACCGGCTGAGACAAAGACAAAAAAACAAACCACTCATTAATTAATTTGCAAATCATTTGAGTAAATCATAGAATAAAATATTTGGCTTTAAATACAAGTATTTTGAGTTTTATATCGCAATAAAAAATAGTATTAATTTCTGGAAAACGATTTCAACCGAAAATATTCACTCATTTCCTAATCTGAGAAGTATTTGAAATATTTTTAATAAATGGCTTAATATTGAACTTAATTTGATTATAAGATCAGTTCTGAACCTAAACTAATCTGATGTTTGAATTAATGAAGAAATATATTCCGAGTTTAATATATTCCTTAACAACATATAAATAGAGTCGAGATTAAGGATCTGAAAAAAAGTTGAAAAAATAATAATTTTGAGTTTTGGAAGCAGAGAACGACTTTAATCACTTTTCATTTGCTTGGAGATGACCTCAAAATAATCTGAGGAAAGAGACGTCAAAATTCTTTTCTCTTGATTTCGGGCAAAAAATTATCGCAAAAATTCGTGTCTATCTCTCTGTTTAACAAAACACATGAGTAAAGCCATTACTAAGACTAAGATTAGTTGACTGTTCGAGACATAGTTGAGTTTAAAAATAAGAAAAATCATTTCATATCATTATTGACGGGAGAGGTTCGCAAAAAGACGGAATGATTAGGAATTCATTGCTTTCTTTGCCTTTAATTTAATTTCAATTTTGAGTCAAAGAATTAATTGAATAAAAATCAAATAAAAGATGAAAACCAAAAATGAGTTTTCAAACCATTAAAGACAAAGTGAAGCTAAAAATGAAGATTTTGTCAGACATTGGAAGCAAAGCATTAGTGAGTGAGGACTGAGGACAGGCAGAGGCTCAGGTGTGTGTGTGTTTGGGGGCTGAGGACAGGCATACCTTCATAATGCTGTTTATAACTGATAATAGTGTTTGCGTTTCCACTTATACTCAATCTTTTATTATAATGGCTTCGATCCGATCCTTTTGTTGCGGATCTCCTCTTATCAGTGGTCTGGTCAGTGGTCACCTCTTGTGGCCACTGTTGGTCAGTGTCATCAAACTCGTTATCACTGGTCTCTCGGTTGAGTTGTTGTTGTTGTCGATAGAGTTGTATCATATATTCGGGTATTTTATTGTGTTTTTTGGGTTTCGGTCGTGATTTGAGGCCAAACAGACGAAAAAGTCGTGATTCAAACGCTTTGAGGAACTGGTCTGAGTACTGGTCTGAGGACTGGTCTAAGTATTGTTTTGTTGCTCTTCTGGCTCTTCTGGCGTTCACTGTTGGCAGTAAACTATCCTCGAGTTGTGATTCTCTGCCAGAGTTTTGGTTCTGGTCCTCAACACCCGTTTCAGTGGTTTGTTGTAAAGCACTACACAAATGCATATTAAGGACCAGGAGGTTGAGTAATAAGACTCTGGTGAAGGACCTGCCCGTAAAGAGCATGTCGGCTGCAATAACATGGGGCACAGCCACAAAACAGGCAAAAGAGAAGATAATATTCAGATAATGCTTTATAGACAACACTACAAGCACTGCATTGAACAGCACAGCCTATTATAGGGCCGCATAGCTATACACGATATACACGATCAGCACCTGAACAGCACCTGAATAGCACTGGCATAGCTCTCAAAAATTCCAGACTGCGTGGCTGATTTCAGAGTTGGTGGGACGACACGCACTCCCAGGACAGCCAATGGGCACACCATCACTGCCTGAGTCATTAGAACGCGGATCATTCAATTTTCAACTCAACTGAAGCCAAGAGTCTCTCACTCATAGGGGGACCTAAATATCGATCGGCAAAACTTTTCATCTATCACTTAGAATCTACACACAGAATGTATTTACAGAATGTACCTGCTCACCTGCTCCTCTGCTCGTCTGCTCCTCTACTCAGCTCCTCTGCTGTGCTCCTCATTTCCGGCAATTAACTCAAACCTATGAGTATTTGCAACAATCAATTGAGTCGTCATTATCTGAACGCAAACCAAGATTATTACCACAACTTTTACTCCGATTATTTAGAAAATTGGACTTAAAGTCACATTCTTTATATGAAATATGAAAACTTGATTTTGTTTTGAAACGAGTGATACATTTGTAGCCCTGAAGCCCAGGTGTTGGGTATAAGGGATGTGGTGTTGTTTTTTGCTCTAATTCTATATTTGACATTCAATTCGGGGTGAAATATAAGTTGGTTTTCATCTCATTTTTCCAGTTCTGTGCAGAACCGAGGGCTTCATTAAAGTTTGTGACTCTTGGAGTCTTTAGGCTACCACCTGGTCATCTGAGTTTGGTATGGGTTTGAGGGCATATAGAGTGCCGTTTTCTTCGCTTCCTTATAGTTATAGAACTTTTACTGAAGCCTTAGATTTGAAATTAATGTTTTGATGTCTTTCATGTGTTTCATGTGTTTCTTGTGGCAAATGTTGGAAATCTCGTTTTTCTCCTCTCTTTCACCCCCATTACTCCCCGCTGGCTATTGTCAGCCTTTTGCCAATTTGTACGCATGTAAATAGTTGTGCTACCTTGCTGCTTCCAACAATCAAATTCATAATCTCCTTAATACATGTTTTGATAAAGTTATTAAAAATTCAAAAAATAAAAAATTGTAAAAATGTTAAATGAGGTAAAGTTTATCAAATCTTATCATTGGTTCGTCCATTTAGGCGAAGATATGGTGAATGTACACCTGTATGGCTGCACGATGATCGTGGTCCATTTTCCAGCTGAAATACCAGAGGCATATATAAAGTTTGTTAAATGATTTTACTTTCGGATTTATTTCTTTAGTTTTAAGGCTTAAAAGTGTTTATCAGAAGATAGTAATCATAAAAATATTTTGTGACCACTAAGTGACTGAATCTCTAGTTTTAGCTGAAACTCAACTATTGGTCGAAATATTTTTCGAAATCAACAAAATCGTAAAATTTGATGCAATTTATGATAAAATGGATTCTGAGTCGTAAAAAAGTTTTCGGGTCTCATATTAGTTGTGATTCGTAACAAATAAATAGGTGTTATTTCTGTCAAAATATTTTCTCATTTCCTCTAATTTTCTGGCGGGGAGTCATCAGACTAATTGAGCCGAATCAGCAAAGGGGGGATTTCCCGCACTTTATCCTCTTTTTTCCTAATGTGTGATTCCCAAGAAAAGAAAAGTTGATATTCCGATGAAAGAAAAATTCCAAAAAAGATTTTTTCGTTACATTTAAAGATCAATGAACTAAAAAACCGAAACTTTCTTAACCTATAAATTTCATCAAAAGATTTCTTATATAGATATGAGTGAAGAGAAAAATGAATAAATCTCTTCAAAAGAATTTTCGCTGAAATAATAATATAATAATAATAACTATTTTGAAGCCAAACAACATTTCAGTACAAAAAAGTGGTTTTGTTTAAGAGAAGAGAATAATAAAAAAGAGTCTAAAGTTGTTTCCATAGAAGAAAAAGAAATGAAACAAAAAATTATAGGAAAACTGAAAATCAAAAGTGAATTCTTTAATCAATTTGAAGTCCTTTTTAAGAAAGCAAAGAATGGCTGGAATTCGGGGAAAGTGTGAGAAATGTTTCATTTAATAGAAGTGTTTTGTAAATTACATCCAATTATTTGATATCATTTTGTTTATGAAATTCCGGTTATTTTAAAGAATTTGTTTAATTTATGTCAAAAATTGGCACAAAATTCAAATATGATGACCAAGATCCTTTCCTAATTAGATAAATCAAATTCATAAAAATTGAAAAAATAAGTGATGTGTTCTACAATATTCAAAATCATCTGCTACTACTGTAAATTGTATTTTCAATGGTTTGAACAAGGTTGAATTTTTGAATTGAAAAATTTGTTTGACTTATTCTTTGTTTTAGATTACAATAAGGGTATTGAGGTTTGAAAGGTTAGAGTTTGTGAAACGTAAACGTTTTGATTATTTGGAATAAGTTATGAACAAAACTATACTAAACTAATTGGACGGCCAGTCAATGGTATGATTGTGTGGACCGCACAGGTTTAGGGGCAGAATCAGGGCTTTGTTTTGGTTGGGGTCTGGAATTCTGTTCTCAACATTAATCAAAGTTCTTCAGAACTAAATTATATTCTGATTTCATGTAATATTGCAATAAAAGGCATTAAATTTCAATTCATATCATAAGAAACTAATGGAAGAAAAGTTGAACCAAAAGAAAAAAATAGAAATATTAGAGAACATAAGGGAAGGTAAGGGCCGTAACCGAAAACTCAAGTGAGAAGAGCTTTGATGTATTGCATGTATGGAATGGAATATATGTCTAATGGCATGAATGGCAGTGTCTTAACAAACATGTAAAGTATGTTATGTTCGTCTCTATTCTGAGCAGTTTTTGCGTTAAAACCAAAAACCGGTAATAAGTCGTTATAACACAACAGAGGAATTGATAGAGAATTGAATACTAGTGAACAGCACACAAACACACAGAGCACAGGGTTGGGGGCACTGTTACCTACCGCAGTGTCTGATGAAAGACTGCATTTTACGTGCATTTGAATTCACCGGTAGAGTCAATGCAAGACATTAGTTAAGACAGAGAACCAACGGAACACCACTGGAGAGTTAGAGCACCGGTGAGTGAGCACTCACTGAGAGATAGACATTGAGAAGAGAGAACTAATCATAACATTGATGGGAAAAACATTATTTATTGCAAATGAAAAATAAATAAATATATTTAAAAGTGAACCGAATGAACAAAACAGCGAAAACTCAGAATAAAAAGTTTAAAATTTTCCGCTCTTTAGTTAACATTCAAATTAAGACTCACTTCTCAACTAATTTCAGTCAAAATTAAGTTCACTTCGATTTTACATTTCATTCCCAAGAATTGTATTTAAATAAATTTTTTGCTTCTTTTCAATAAATATTCACAAACTTTGAGTAATAAATGGAATCATATATTTGTGGAAATATTTTTTGAATATTTTTTGGATATTTTTCAAAATAATTTTAAGCCTTGAATACAATCAAATAGATTAACATAAGTATCACAATTCCACTTAAAATCAGAATCATTTTCATTTTGCGGGCACCTCTCATACTCTTCTCAGCTTTGCTCAGAGCCAACACTCCCTCTTCGACTCTGTGCTGAACAGTCTCTACGTTATAGTCTATGCGGTCCATAACTGAGCCCTGATTTATCACTAAAGTGTTGATGTCGTGGAATATTTGATTCAATTCTACAATAGATTTGACGATTGAAGTCATTTCTTGGTCTCTGGCTCTCAGATGTTCCGAATCGACGAAGAGATCGCTTTTGTCGAACTGTTTCTGTGTTGTCATTGAACCCAAATCATCAAAAAACTGAATCGAATCGTCATTAGAGTTGTGGCCGACATATGGCGAGTGATTTCCCTTTGAATTCAAAGACTTGTCGGTCGGCTCATCGAAAGTGATAACAAACTGTTCATCGATTTTGTCATTTTCTGAACATTTACTCAAATAATTTCTTTGACAGAAGCGATACTTTTGTGTCAAATCCTGAATTTCTTTGCACTCCCATTGAAACACATTCTTAATTATCTTCGAGTTTGGCTTCAATTCACACAATCCTTGCATTTGACTCATAAGAGAATGTAAACGATTGAAGAGTTTATTAATTTCTTGACATTTGAATTCAATTTCAATTTCATAGCTCTGATTAGCCGCCGATTCGGACTCATCGCTGAAAATGGAGGCAGACTTTGACTTCAAGTGTTCCCTCTGTATAACTGCCAACTGTTCCACTTAAGAGACAAATCAACGAAAACTCAGATATTTGTCGACAATTAAATTGAGGAAAACTTACGCTTAGTATTGATTTTATTGCACTCATAACGAAATTCATCGACATTTGAGACCCAATGAGGAGACGAAGAGTCCGACAAATTATCGGAACTGTTTGTCAATTCAATATCATTGGCATCACTCTTACCATTGACTAAATGAACCCTTTCGTCGTCGTTATCAAACTGTTGTTTAGATAACAAAATAAATCAATTTTATATAAAAAATACTACTTTTTTGAGGGAAAAAATGTTAACCTCTTTATAAAAACATCTCTTTTTGGTGGCGTTATTCCTCAACAGAACAAACGTTTCGGTGTGACTTCTTCTGGCCATTTGTGGCACACAATTGACTCCTTAAGCGGGTATTTAAATCGAGATCTATTTGATATCACTTTCCATGAAAACCAATTAAAATATGTTTCAAATAATTTGAGAGACGTTTGAGTTTTGTTTACAAATCATTTGTTTTGATTCACAAATCTTTTCATAAATTACGTTA
>JAQGBD010002276.1:0-10637 GCA_034698165.1 Punctoribates punctum
ACTTTTTCCAGATTTAATGGCAGCGAATGTTTTCGAAGTCTTTTTGTATTTGAATTGAATCTTAATTTTATAGCAAATTGGATTCAATTGAGTTCTTCGGCGACATTCTTATGCCATTCACTCATATAATAAACTGAAAGAACAATGAATCCGATGCCAGACATCCGAGACATTAAATACTCGTTTGATTTAAAGCCATCGACGTCTTCGAGTTCTTCGTCTCAGATAATACTTCCGAATAATTTGACACCAAATCCAAGCGATCGGAAGCTCTCATTGTTTTCGCTCAAAGATCTGAAGCCATTCGAAGTCCCAAACAATGATCTGGTATTGTATTCACTGATTATTCCAAACACTTCTTGAATGTGAAAAAGTGTCCAAAAAAGTGATTTTCTCTTATTTTGAATCAAAAGTTAGGAAAATGTCGTTTAGTGACAGAGTTTGAGAAATTGAATCGTATAGGAGAGGGAACCTATGGTATCGTCTGTAAGGCTTCCCATTATTGCTCCGATTTTCCCTTTAATTGATTGTCTTATATCTGTCGCAACGCATAGACAGAGCGCGCGATACCCGAAAGGATGAGATCGTGGCCATGAAAAAGATGCGAATGGATAGGGAGAGAGAAGGCCTTCCCATCAGTGGTCTCAGAGAAATCAATTTACTCCTAAACTTAAGGCATCGGAATGTGGTTTACCTCAAAGAAGTGGTGGTCGGGAAGAGTCTCGAAAACGTATTCTTAGTTATGGAATACTGTGAACAAGACTTGGCCTCCCTTTTAGACAATATGAACGCTCCCTTCACTGAGTCTCAGGTATTTTGATTCGCGGCATTCCCCGGAATATCACTGAATTGAGTGACTATTCTGTGCTCTTCTGTGCAGATCAAGTGTATTATGATTCAACTGTTCCACGGATTGGAATATCTCCACAAGAATTTTGTGGTCCATCGAGACCTCAAAGTCTCAAACCTTTTGCTCACAGATAAGGGAGAGCTTAAAATCGCAGACTTCGGGTTAGCCCGAAGATACGGACAGAAGGATATGCCAATGACTCCCAGAGTAGTCACCCTTTGGTACAGAGCACCAGAACTACTATTCCAGTCGAAAGTGCAGACCACTGCTATCGATATGTGGGCCGCCGGTTGTATATTAGGGGAACTCCTTCTTCATAAGCCCTTACTTCCGGGTCGCTCTGAAATCAATCAAATAGAGCTTATCATTGATCTGTTGGGCACTCCTAACGACACGATATGGCCCGACTGCTCTAAACTACCGGTGCTCGAGAAGTTCGATCTGAAACACCAGCCCTACAATAATATCAAATTTACGTTCAGTTGGGTCTCTGCGGCCGGTATTCGACTCCTGAACGCTCTCTTTATGTACGATCCGACCAAAAGAGTCACTGCAGAGGAATGCCTTCAGAGTTCATATTTCAAAGAGAATCCATTGCGTAAGACATTCGTCATTCCCTTCAATGAGATAACAATTCGATTAATTTCTTTGGACAGCCTGTGATCCCAAACTTATGCCGTCGTTTCCACAGCACAGGAATCTGAAGCGGGCGGCAGAAGAGCCGTTACCGCAAACTCAGAGTAAACCACAACCAGAGGAAAGGTATAAATACTCAGAAATTTTATTTTGAATAAAAAACTTAAATAATTTATTTTTCATACAAATTGTGATTCAATGCCATAACAAGTCGTTTGACTTCATTTTTATACTTAAATGGCAGCAAATTAGGGCCAAAATCAGCCAAATTCTGAGGCATTCCAAAGATTTTCGTATAATTATCCAAAATATTATAAATAATGCATTTATTGTAAGTAATGTTTATTTATTTGTTTTACTCATAATTTCAAATGTAATCTGTTTTTCTGTCAAACTATTTATTAATTAATTAATTCATTAATTTTTTGATTAAAGTTTTAAAAATAGTTTAATTCAAAGAATATAACAATTTGTGCGCAAAACAAGTCAATGGGAAAGCAGTTCCCAAATCAGAGGAATTACTTCTTATAATAGGAACGGATGGCTTCTATATAATCAGCTTTTTTTGTGCCGCAGTTTATGTTATTCTGTTTGCAAAACTCTTTGAGTTCGGCCACAGTTAAGACACCCAACTGTTGGACCAAAAGATTGTCATTTATTATAAGTTTATATGAAGTGATAGTCGAAGACATTTACCTTATTTTGTTTGACGAAATCAGTTAAGTCTTTGTATACCTTAACCTCTTTTTTCTGGGGCTGAATCGACGGAACAGGGAATGCGCCCAACATTTGATTCAAGCAATACATGTTATAACCGGCTTTCGCTTCGATTTTCGGGTAATCGGGTTGTGTTTGGCTGTCATCGTATGGCTCTATAGTCTGATTGAGTGCCAGTCCTTCGATGACTCGCCAGTGGTTCTGAATCACAGGATTCGCAAAGTTTTTCGGATCGTAATTAAATGTGAGGCCATTGACTATATTTATGGCCAAATCGCGCGCTTCCGGTTTGATAGCCGTTTGTTCCGCATTCTTAATGTCCGGTTCTCTGACATCATCTTTGAAGGGAAGATACATCACATGAAAACCGCCGGCTTTTCCCTAAAATTCAAATACATTTGGCTTTACTTTAGACCAAATCAATTGAATGACTGACTGACCAGTGGTTTGCTCTCAATTTGAGGATAGAGAGCAACAAAACGGGGGGAACTTCTCTTCAAAGTCAAGCGACAAATCGGTATTTTGTCTCTTTCCAGACATCGTTTTAGAAGTGCGTTAAACAATAGAGTACTGCCCTTAATGGTTGACTCGTCAGGAATTATGAAATGACCCGCTTTTATATGGATGTGCTCTGACAGAGCTGTTCGGGGTTTAAAGCCGAGTAATGTGAGGCCCTCTTCTTCTATCTTCTCAACCCTTTTGGTCTCCTCCCGAGTCATAGCAATGCTTTCATTTCCAAAACTAAAATTTTTGGAAATCTTTTCTTTGGGAACCACTTCTCCCGAGTCTTGAGTCAAATAAACAGTTTTGGACTTAATTTTTGTAAAATCACTGCTTTTTAAGACAACAGCCGTCGGTTTTGTGGCCACTTTACAGAGATTATAGACATTAACAGAGATCTTCACTTCAGGGGTGTCTTCATTTGGCGAACGGGCGGACCCAAAATGGAATGGAATTGAGGCAAATTGTTTTTGGGAATGGGAACGGCTATAAACTCTCTGCAAAAGGGGCTCTAATTTAAGGACGGAATCGTATTTTTCTCCTTTCAGATGAGGAAAGGCTTCCTTTGAATCAAATAAAGAATAAGATTTTGTAAAATATAATAAAAACAATGAAATACCGCATAAAAAGTATTGACATCGAAGGGGTTATTGTCGTTGTCTGTCATCAAAGGTATTAAATCAAATCCAATACAATAATTGCTAAGAGTTTTGGCTCTAATTATAGCGATTTCTCGCAAAAGCTTTGATTCGCTGTCAATAGAGGTTTGCCCTGAATATGGATCACAAGAATTGGTGAACAGAATAACCCGTTTTGAGTCCAATTTTGCTTTGCTTTTAGTAAGAGATCAATAAATAAGACATTTTGCTCGAAATAGTAAAGAGATTATCAAACCATTGATTGAACTCTTCGATGGCCAGAGAGAATACTTCGGCTAAAGAGAACTGATTGTTGTGACCAAACTTCGACTCGAAGTCACTTTCATTGAGTTCTTTCAGCTTAAGAATAGATTTGGCGCTCGTTTTCTCCATATTTTGGAAGAGGTATATGTTTTCGTAGTCTTCGTAATTCGATGTCTTTTCGGTTCCGAACAGAATGACTGCCAACCGGTCCTCAGGACTGGAAAGGGCTTTGTTTTTCATCACATTTTCGACACACTATTCAATTGATTTCAAATTAATGGTTAACCCGATCGATAAACGGATGGCTTACTTGTATGGCGACTGAGAACTGATGACAACCATCAAACATCGGTTCCGTGGCGTCGATAACGAAAACAATGCCCTCTTTTCCGATAACAGACTTCAGATAAGAAGAAAAAAACTGTTAAAATGATTTTCAAATTTCAATGATTGAGACCTTATTCTCCTCTTCATCGCTGTCCGAAAGATAACTCATAATTGATTCTCAAATGTTGTGTTAAAGTTAAGGCAAAAAGTTATTAAGGCATTTATTTGTCATTTATTTGAATCAAAGCAAACGATAAATCAGTTTTCAAATATTGTGATGAAATGAAAAGTCAAACAAATCTAACGTTTCTTTAAAGGCGTTAAAAAACAACAAATATTTGTAACCCTTTAAAGCGATTCCAATACTCTCTGAACTGGAAATCCCTTTAAAAAGAGTCCTCTCATTGGACGTCATTTTTGAAGCCATAGTTTGTTTGAAATTTGTTTGAAAACAGTAAACACGTGTTTCTCTCGATTTAACTAAATTGAAATCAATTGAATAAATCACCGATTTTTAGAAGATTTCAATCAAAATGAAGTTAAAGTCAAAGGAAGAGCTGTTGATTAAGTCATTTGTTCAGACGGTGTCCTCCGCCACGTCTTTCAGCAAACGGTACAAAAAAGTGTGTAGTCTTCTGGAAATGCGGCCAAAACTCAGCGAAGAACAATGGCTTCAGGTCTGGAGAGGACTCTATTACTGCATTTGGTACTCAGAAATGACAAAAGGATGTGATTTAATGGCGCAGAAGATCGGCTCTAATGAAGACCTCTCAATGCTTTTCACCGGTTTTAAGGCACTGACCAACGATTGGTTCGGTATTGACGTCTTCAGACTCGACAAATATATGTACTTGGTCAGAATTATGGCCAATACTTGCATCAAATTACAAATCAATGAGTTAATGAAAAACAGACCACAAACTGATTCCAATGAAACAATTGATTCGACAAATGATAATCAAAAACCTATCGATGAAACCGTAACCGAAGCGGTGGTTATCGAAGAACCGGAAATCTCTGAAAAATCCGCTGATATTGAAGAAAGTGAGACAAAAGATTCGTCTAAAAAGTCGAAGAATAAGTCAAAGAAACGATTTGTTAAACGAAAAGACAATTCAAAGAAAGAAATTGAATTCGGGATTGAATTCAAATCCAAAATAATAGACAATATCTTAATGACAGTGAAGTCGTCAATAGGTCTGACTCTTCATATGACTGATATATTCATCGATGAATTGGTCAAAGTTTTGGGTGAATTGAGACCCAAACCAAAAGTCGATCAAAAGATGGAAATATATTTCGATGTTTTGCTGCCATTCGTGAAACTAATGGCTCTGACCGATGACTATCGCGTCACTGATTCGGTCAAACAGAAAGTCTTCGACAGATTTAAGAAAGAGGTTATCATCAGTGAATCAATTGATGCGCGAAAACAAGTTCTTCAGAAACTAATTGACTCATTGATAACCATCGGCGGTAATGAATCAATTGGTAGACGAAATCGTGACTCCATTTACGACATTTCTCAGATTTTTAAGACAAAACTCAATCAGTTGAACACAACTAATGATAATAGTCTGAAGCGGAAGAAGATTCTGATAGGAAAGGGTAGACATAAGAAAGTCAAATACCAACTGACTTCGAGTTCGCCTTTTGTCACATCTATTGTTCCGATTGCTGTCGTCTAATGGAAGACCTGATGAGGTAATTGACATAAATCTGTTTTTAATAGATGTAATTTACTTCTATAAATCAGTCGTCCCTCCCTTTCCTCAACACTTACCTGAAAACCATTTCAAATAAATTGTAAAATAATTGAAATTAAGTTTTAATTGAATAAAACAAAAATATTTTATTTACTGTCGAATAAAATGCGAGAAATTTCTCTAAACTCCTGTTTTTAATTCTGTCCTCAAATCTGGTTTTCAACAAAACAAACGATTTTTGGTTAAAATTCATTTATTGATTGAAAATAAATTACAATTAATTTACATAAAACTCAATATTGAGTGCAAACAACATATCCGTAATGAAAGTTAAGTTCCAAACAAATGATTAAAAACTAGTTTTAAACTCAAATTTTTAAAGGGTTTCAATGAATACGCGATAATTCCTCAACGATTTTGATCATATCGTCGACTGTGGCCTCTCTTTTCATTCCACTGCCGTCCGGATCGATCTAAACATCAAAATTGATTTACAGTTTACTTAAAATAGTCTTAAATTCAATGAAAAGAGAATACCATTAAGTCTTTAACGCATTCTTGCATTTTATCTCTGTTTAAATCGAGGAACGATTCGATGAGATCGCCGTCAATGAAACCAAAGGAGGCCTCAGTCTTGCGCTCAGTATTGAAGGCCCGCCAGAAGTCGTGATCTATTTTACCCACAGATTTGATAACTTTGTTGAGTCTCGACTGGAAGTCTCGCAGAAAACTGAAGTATTCCTGCGGTAACTGAGCGACCAGTCCTGCAATCAATGGATTATAATTAGACTAAACTTTGAAACTATTTTCTAAAAATTGTCGACAAAAAGGGATCAGAATATGAAGTTTAGTCAGCACTGAGTATTGAAAATCTAACCAATAGTCAGTCCGAGAATTTTTCATCCCTTAAGTTCTAATTTAGAGGAAAACTCTTCAGTCGATCACTGATTTGCCATCAGAAGACTTTCGCCAAATAATTGAAAGGTAAGAGAAGACAAACTGTGGACTGATTGCAATCATTTGGAAAGTGAGGTAATTGTTGGCCAATAAGTGATTAAATGAATCCTAATTTATCAAAATTACCGATCGCTCCATATATGGTACCGAAGAGGACTGGCGTTCCCTGTATTGGTGTAGTGATCTCTCCCGGGTGTTGCATAACAAGAGAACCATGGCGCATTGTGTTTATGTATTCTCCCACGTGATAGAGACCCACTTCTTGAAGATGTTGGCGCTCCTCGTCATTAGTGGCAGCGCTTCAAATGATTTAAAATAGAATCAAAACGAAAGAAATGACTCAGAATTAAAATTATGGGTTAATTGAAGGATCAGAGACAGAGTTATCGTCAATAGATATGGTGACCACATCTCAGAATGAGCTGGGGAATCATCACTTCACTAACCACTCAACAGATCTATCATTAAATAAGTGATTAAATACCTGTCTTTTTGACAAACGAATAGATTGTATGAGTTTTCGGCCCCAATGAAGGTGTCGTCGTCGAGGATCTCGACGGCTGTCATCCAATTTGGCTGAAAATCTCTGGCAATCTCTTCGAAGTTTCCCTCCAATGGCTTATATGACAAGAGAGTCATCGAACGCATCAGATCTCCGATCAGAATAAAGTCTCCCTTTGTTTTCAAATACAAAGCGATGATTGTATTGAAATACGAACACTCGTTGTGGAGATCTCTCTGTTGTGTCCACTCGAAGAGTCTGACCGTAGAGTTGATGCCGGCCAACAGTTTTGAGTTGAACTCAACTAAACAATAGGGCGCGCCTTTGATCTCCTTTTCTGCGACCTGTTGTAACTTTCCATCCGATAAGTGAAAGACTATAATTCGGCCCAATTTGGGCTCCGGATCGTCAGGGTTTACGAAACACGTGCCGACGATATAGTATGAGATCGGGTCGTCCCCTAAAACATGTCATTAGTTACAGGAATAGACTAACCTTTAAATTAACAAAATATTACCCAATTTGGCGGATATAACACTCAGGGCGTACTCATTGACCATAAACTGGTGGGCGTGAAGTACTTCAAAAGTGTGCTGATCTATGACCAGCAGGTGATGAACTTCGACCTCAAGGCCTGACTGTTCTAAATTTGAAGCACTGCTCGGCTTAACGATTGTCGGTATAGAAGAGGAATACGTTATGTTTTGTGCTATAAATCGACCAAAAGATAAATGAATTAGAAAATGAACGCAAATAATGGAAAAGGGGTTCAGACAGTGCTTCAGATAGTCCACCAAATAATCATAACCACAAGAAGTGGTCATTTGGAGGCATCTGTGCATCACTTCATTAATATAAAAGTAGAGAAACTCGTAGTGAGTCAATACCTGTACAACTGGCGCTATTCCTCAGTGGAACCAAACCGTCCTCTCCCTGTATGTCGTGTCTCATAGTAATGACGCCAAAGGTTTGTGTTGACTCCTGGTATGCTATCCTTCGCGGCGATTCTCTCAAAGGAACGGTTCTGATGTGCAGTTTTTGTATTTCATCGATCTGTCCGATAAGGAGCTGAGAGTCAGAGGCCAGGGCTAATGACTCGCGGAAGGCCTCCGAATTGAGTGGACACATGTGATTCACTTCTTTCAGATTGACGTTAGAAAAGACCAGTTTATTGTTCGACGAGTATATGACTGTCGGCCGATCACTACAGGCGAAGATGTTTGTCGTCGACGACGAAGAGAACGTCTTCAGGACTGTTGGCTGCGTTCCTAAAGTGATTTTCTTTCGATCTGAGAGACATCCGGTATTCGGGTTCAGAGTAAAGTAAAACAGAGATCCGTCGCCCAAAGCAGTCAACAAATAGTAGGACTGTTCGAAAGCGGCCACAAGTATAGAGCGCGGAATAATCTCTCCGCCGAGGGATTCCTTATGCATCTCAACCAAATCAGGCAAATGGATCAGTCTATGAGTCAAAGGTTACCATTAATTACTTTTTATATCAGAAATATCACAAATTTTGGTCAAAAAGCTTAAGAGTGAAAAACGACTGATACCTGACAGAGATATCAGTCCAGAGGCCGACCGCACACAACGAACTCTTCGGACCAGAAATGGGGTTAATGTCGAGACACGCGATTTCGAACTCAATCTGTGTTTTGTTCACCAATTTTATCATTTGGTCGTGAATTTCGAGATAATAGAGTTGATTACGAGACGCGCACACGATTTGAGTGCTATTACTCGACACAATCGATATATTCTGTTCGGGCGTCCATTCATTACACAACTGTTTGGTCTCAGTGGAGACCAGTCTTATATTATTTGCGGTCACCTGCAGTAAGAGGTCGTCCTTAACATTACCGCAGAACAGAGTTTGTTGCGATGTATCAAAACCAAAGAGTTCTGTCTCTTCTACTTCTTCACCGGTAAGTCTCAACACTTTTGTCTGACCAACAAATGAAAGGACAATAATGTTGTCGAGGGATGAGTCGACTCTGAGCTGCCAAACGCCTTTAATGCCGGGCAGGTCTATAGTCGCCTGTTCTTGAATACCGATACCATTCCTTATAATACGAAGAGATCCTAAACAACCAATAATTCAATTAATAAACTGATAAAAAGTGATTTGACTGAAGGCATGCCTTCTTTGAAAGATCCGGAGCACGTGATGAGCTGTCCCTGTCCCTGACGGTCCAAATCGACGACAATCATATCGACAATTGGCCCCAAATTAGTGAACGTTTCCATAGTCTCGACGAAGGATCCGCTGTCGTTGGGCTCCAGATTTAGTTTAATGAGTTGGGAGTCACCCATTCGTGAGCCGACATAAACCACTCCATTATCCAAATATGTCAGACACTCGGGTATTGTTATTTCGCCCAATAGTTCCAGTTTTAGCTCTCGGACTAAGTCGTCCTCACATCTGAGTATTAACATAAAGAGACGGCCGGACATATCGCCCAACAGGTAACGGGAGGCGTCCACTTTGCAGTACGACGTGATTGTCGACTGACGGATAGGCGGCGGAGCGATCGCACAGTATTTGTTCTCACCGTTCAGGTAAACAATCGACTCCTGACCTATGATCAAAGCGCCGGCGTATGGCAACGGCACCGGAATCAGAATAGCTGACTCTGATTCGACATTGTCCTGTTTCCAAGGTCCTTTTACGAACTCCTTCTCTGCCAGTGATATCTCATATGTCTTCACGTGACGGGAAGTGTTGTCCTGATGTATGAACGCAATGGTAGGCGTCTGACACCCGTATAGGAACTGAACGTCCGATACATTGAGTTCTTCCATTCGAATGTTAAATGCTTTCAGTTCTCTGTTATCCTTTTCCAGAGGAATGACCTGTCGTTCAGATAATTGACATTAACTCTAAAGCGGATTCAAATTAGAGGTCTTTGATTCAAACCTTAAACAATCCGTCATAGAGTCGAAGACCAATCATTTTGCCGTTTGGGTCAATCATTCCGATAGAGCCGGTCTCAGAGGGCCGGGAGATGGTGTCGGCGACGTTGCCGTGAGCTCTGGTGACCACTTCGAAAGTCTCGCCGTCGCGGATGCACTCAAGTATTGCCGCATTATATTTAAAGGTAAGGATGAAGAGTAAGTCCTTCTTCTCGTTTTCGGGTCGGAATAACTTCATTATCGTAACCCTTCCATAGATAGCTATCTCTTTGATTGGACGCAAGCCTTCGGCGGTCACCAAATAGATCTCAATTCGCGTCGATTTTGCGATCAAAAGATTCAGATCCGTCGGTGACGTGAAGTTACCTTCAATTGGATTCAAAACAATTAATCGGCGAATAAATTGAAATCAAACTTAAGAACAGTTCCATTGTTTTCATCAGATTTTGATCAAAGAAAAGCATTTCATGAAAACAAACAAAAAATGCTGAAAAAGACAACAAATGTTTGCAAACCTGTGACACAATTGGAAACTCCGGACCCCTTGTGAGCGGTGACCACATAATTGTAGGCCATTTTCGGTGACAATTCTCAGATAATTCAGTATTTAATTCAAATTAAAGACA
>JAQGBD010002277.1:0-10633 GCA_034698165.1 Punctoribates punctum
CTCTCGCTCTCTCACTCTCTCTCTCTCCCTCTCTCGCTCTCTCTCTCTCTCTCTCTCTCTCTCTCTCTCTGCTGATTGTCTTTATTCTAATTAATGATAGCATTGAATGTCTGACAAAATCATTAGAAACAAACGCGAAATAAATGAATGAAATGTTTGAATAATAAAAATTTTCGGCTTATTTCTGGAAAAATCGCCTCATCTTTGAGATAAAAGTTTTCGCGATCTGTTATTCAATACAATTACCCCGATTTTCAATTCATTTTCAACAGACAGTCTGTGTTTCCACTCTTTTATGAAAATTATTTGAATATCTAATGAGTGGAAGACTTATGCGAAACAATAGAGTGTTTGAAATCTCATCACTTTATGCAAAGTCTGGTAATTCACAAAAAGAAATATTTGAAACAATTTTCGGATCATTTTATTTCATTTTTAGCCTCAAATTCAAGAAAATATTATTATTATTATTATTACACTCATTTAAATTTATAATTCGCCACAATTTCCATTTTTCAACTTGGTTATTTTTTGTCAGCATATTCTACTCGATCATCATTGTGTCTGGTTTATATTATTGCTGCCATGAGCAAGCTCGTGGAACAACCAAGAAATCAAATTCTATCAATTTGAAATATCGACTTTATATTTGAATTAAATTTTCTGGCTGATCAGATACCCTGCTCACCCAAAAAACTAGTAGGCATTTGGTTTTTATTACATTTTGTGTTTATCTTTAAATTTCTGCAAACTTTTCCATCAAAATATTGAAAAGACTTTTTTCTCAAAGAGTAGTTTCAATTGAAATTTGAATTCAATAAACTTTTGGGTATTTTTGCGACTGATATCCAAAATATAAGAAAGAAGTCGATTCACTAAATAACTCGATTTTATTTGAATTTTGAATAAAATATTTTCTTTGAAAAACTTATTTTTCTCTTCACTCTGTGTTTGCAAACGTCTAATGATTCTGACATTTTTTTTAAACCTTCACATTTTATTTAAATTCAGAAAAAATTAGCCAAACTTCAAATCTAGTGATGTTCGCCCACTCCTAAGCCTCTGATGATTAAGAATTGAAAATTTTGTCGAAAATAATAAGACTTAACAAATATCGTAAACCAGTGATGGGGACCGATCTCTGCTCGTGGAAGTAGTCAACAAATTATTTTTAGGGGAGGGGTTAGCAGAGGATATTTTAATTTTCAAAACATCAACTTACCTAGTATCTCTCCATGGACATAATGCTAATTTTTTTAAAAAGATAGGTAAAAATATATCAAAGGGCCTTTTCCGCCAAAATTCTATGGACCACCACAAAAAATTAAGAGGTGTTTCGCCTCTACCCCTCACATCCCCATCATTTGACTCAACAAATATTGTAAACAAGAAAACTAATCTTTAAGACATACGTCTCTCGGATTTTGATTTCTCTCTGATTCAAAATACATTTTTCTTTCTCTCACTTATTCATTGTCTGTTTTGAGAGACTTCTATGAAGAGAAGTCAAAAATAAATTGATAGATGACATGAAAATAGTCTTTTGGTGTCAAAAATCAATGTTTTAAAAAATTTAATTATTGCGGAAATCCATTAATTTTAATGAAATTCCGCAAAACCTTTATTCCATAGACTCCTGTAATCTATTTTTACACACAATAGATAATAGCCTGTCCTTAAAGGCCTGTCCATTATGTATATCTAAAACCTTAAGTAAGACCGAGTGGTGAGAGATGTGAGAGAAATGTCTTGAGATTAAAAGGTCTGCAATCAATAGATAGTCTGTCAGTGATGGCCAAGGTAGCCCAGTGCAGAAGGAGTGTACACCCGACAAATTTTCGATGGAAAGGGTATTTTCTTGAGGCCCAAAAAATCAAAGGGGGCCAAGGTAACATTAGGGGGTGTTTGCTTTAATTTCCCCCTGGCCATCACTGTCAATAATGTTAGATAGTCTGTGCGCTCGTATTACACAAAATTCAGTGATTATTGTCTTTACCTTTAACTGTCTTCTCAGATATCAATGCATTCCATTGAATACTCCAATCATTTATTACTTCTATTATTATATAAATTACTATTAAAAGGGAACCGATTTTAGTCAACTTTCCCATCAATTATTCATTAGATGAGAGATAATGAAAATAACAAACTATTTATCCTTATCTCAGAAAATAGTATTACATTTCCCAAAACCGACGAAATTTATTCTGGATATAAATGATAGCTTAATAAATAGCAAGATGTCGGCAATGGTAACCTTTTGTTTAATGAAAATCTATTATACCTTGCTTATCTGCTATCGATATACATATAAATGGATAAGTTTTTGGTGAAGAATGCCATAAAAAATTTGAGAAAAGGGAATAAAAAGTCAAACAAACCCTCTCTTCGTATAACATATTCACTGTTCAGTAATTTATGGAATATTCTGTTCCCTTGTCGTTCATCTCAGGGCACGGAATAGCATAGAATAGAGACATAACTTGCATTTTTTGTCATAAATGTTGGAATTGAGACCAAGGTTTGACTTTTTCTTCACTCAAATAGAGAAATATGAGAAACTTTTGATAGTTTTTCCCATTTCTTCATCTTTTTGTTTCTGATCTCTACTAAAGTGAGAAGTTCTTAGACTCAGTGTTTGCGTCGGAAAAACACCCGAAGTGTAGTCAAAAGGAGAGACAAATAAAAAGTAATCTCATCTAAGAATATATGACTTTTATTCCAAAAGCGGAGTCGTTGTCATGAAATCTCAATCTCTGGTTCACTGTCTTTCAATCCCTAATAGAGTTGCACCAAAAGAAATATTTACAATTTCTATTGAAGTTTCTCTCAATTTCTTCAATGGTCATTCAATGGGAGCTGATCCTAACTTGTGTCCATGATGGATCAGTATAAAATTATATAAATTTACATTTTGGAGCAAGAAATTTCCCTGAGAAATTTTCTGGTAACTTACTTTAGGAGCAACTCTACTCCGACTTGAAGTCGTTTTAGTCCTTCCCTACCATACAAAAGATTATATTCATCTTGAATTCCATTCGAAGAACAGTTAGTTACTGAAGAAAAACCAATGGCTTATCAATTCATGTCTGTTCCCTATCTGTGCTCTTTTGGTGTTAACAAAAAAGGCTAAAAACAGCAGAAAATACGTGAAAAATGCTGTGAGAAGTCATTTGCCGTTCGCTATCAGATCGATGATGGCCAAGGGGGAATTGCCACTGCTCTGACACATCGTGGATTTCCCCCAGGTCTGAGCCATAATACCTTCTTTGAAAAAGAGTTCATGGTCACTTTCTTTCTTTCTTTAAAGCACTTCATGAATTTTAAAGCACTTTTCATTTGAATGACTGCAAACCCATTTGAATAAAATGATTCTCAAATGAAAGGCAAGTGTGCCATTATGAGCAAGCACAATTTCGGTCTTCCAATAGTGTTTTCGTGAATTTTGAAACAAGGAATACTGCTGATAATCACCATACTCTTGGTAATAAAAATTTTTGTTTATCCAAAATTCGTGAAAAAAATATTTTACAACAAAAGTATTTTTAGTTTGAGATAAAGAAATGCTTTCAACGCATATCTAATACTCGAGCTCTTATTCATTCCTCGGCACAGCATAACAGTAGTGGCAAAGTGTGGATGAGTTGTCACTATTGATAAAATTTAAAATTTGTTTGAATAAAAAATTTGTCTCTAAAATAAATTTTCCGCTCATTTCACTCGATTTTCGGCGAGAATTTCAGTTCATTTTTAGCGCTGAAAATGTCGAACAAAAACTCATATTTCACTCTTCATTAGATGAGATGAGCGCCGGGTTAGTGACGGTCCCAAACATTGTTCAATATATTGCTTCTCTTTTAGAAAACAACATTAAATTTCATACGAATGTTATGAAAATATATCACAGAAATAGCATTAAAATAAAATAGATTTACCAGAATTTAATATCAAGCAAAGTCGTAAATAAGGCCAAGATTATTCCTGCTCGCTTTTAAAGCTATAATAGCCAAATTTAACTTGCAAGAATATCGATTTGGAAGAAAACCAATTCATTTATCTAATATTACATTAAAAATAAATTCATTAACGAAAATATCAGACATTAATTTGAATTAATTTTCATCTGTTTCTCCACCAAAAAATCTGAGCCACAATGAGCCACAATGAGCCACAACGGGCCACACCTTCGCACAGGGATTAGACAATAACTCATTTAATTTCATATGAATTTTGATTAATAACTCGAGTAATTAATTCGTTGCAAAAAAATATACATAAAAACACCGCTTTTTAAGCCTTTGAAGTAAAGCCGTCTCTTATTTTTGTTGGCGAAGTGGTTCCCAAACAAATACTTCAAACTTTAATAACCAGAAATATCCAGGAAATTACCAAGAATAAGTTGAGGAAGCAAGATTAAATTAGCGTCAAGTTTATTTTCTGTCGATTCCTTTGAAGAGGAAATGTCTTCCTGTCTTCTCTAATGATTACCAAGGCCACTCCATGAAATATTGATGTTTTTATTAAGATTAAATTGAATCACAGTATGTGATAGGATTAGCCCTGCTCAAAATCATCCCAATGATTATGGTTTGAAAATAATATTATTCTAACGTTAATTTTGGAGGTTATATCCCCTAATTTTGCACATCCCTGACATCGCACAACATATTTGAAGTGATTTCTATTTTTATTTCGTTTTAAAACTAATTTTATACAAAACGAGTACTAAATTCATGAATAAAATAATAATTTGCTCTTTGATTACATTCAGCGAAATGTTTGCTTTAATTTCAATTTAAAGAATTATTTTCATCAAAATTAATTGCGAGCCATAAAAGGAGTGGCTGTTAGACAGTTATGTCAGGACTCACAGCAATTCACAGCCCAAACATAATATGATTGTTTTGAAAGCTCTCAGATAACCAGTCAAATGGATTATCTATTATTCTGTGCGAAGAGCTATTCCTCAATTCAATATTAATAGGGATTAAAAGTCTTTACTGTTGTCTAAAGTATTGTGAAAATTAATTGAACCAAAAATTATTCAAAACATATTTCCATCAAATTCTGTTATTAAGCAGTAAAGGCTAACCGGGTATTACTCAAACACCACGTTAAGTTTCAGTCGAGAGGACACCCGATAATGAGGTCTGTCCTTATCCCTCTAGAGTTGAAAATTTTAACATTAAGTCTACGGAGATTTCTCAAATGAAAATACCCCCTTAATAACATTGGCCGAGAAGCATTTTCGATGAACCCCATCCTGAGTTAAGGCACTTTACTCGAATAATGTCAAAGATTATAATTGTCTGAACACAAGAGCACAGAATTAGATTAAATTTTGAAAAAGCGTTTGAAGACAGAGTTATTTCTCTTTAGTAAACACTTAACTACTTTCGCAATAAATTTTAACCGAAAATATTTACAGACTTTTGAATTCAAATTCAATTTAAATCTCAATTACAGCGAAAGAAATCCATTAAAATGTGGTTTAAATTTCTTTTGTGTTCCACAAAAAACAGGAATTAATTGAGAATATTATCCCAGAATAGAAAGAAAAACAATTCATTTGAGAGTAAAAAAATCTGTTCATAGAATATATGAATGGAATATATGATTCTTATATATTATATACTGTTATAAAACAGTATATATGAGACACAAATCTTTATTACAATGTGTTTCAGATTTAAAAATGAATGTAAATATGTTTTTGCCGTCATTTCAAACAGAAATTTATTTCACTTCACTATATTCTGTGCATTTATTCTGTGCGAGAAAACACTGATCGGGAACGGCAGCTGAGTATTGACACAAGTATTTCATATCGAAAACTACTTTGTCTTTGAGTTTTATATTACGAGTGCTTCACATGAATGAGAACTGAATACAGAAACACAAATACTGTGAGAAAAATATATAATCAAAATCTTATTATTTTGTTTTCGGCTTCAAATTCATATTTATTTAACCCAGAGATGTATCGATTGGTTTACCCGGTGTTTGGATGAACGCATTCCGAGCGAATCCAAGTAAGATTGAGCTAGATTCAACATAGTTACACAGTATCTCATCATTTATATACAATAAGAATCAATAGAATATTCTTTTCTTGTCTTTTTCATAATCTTGGTACTATATACCAGTGATGGCCAATGAATCAAATCCTTGAAATAAGGGTTCGATAAGTTGAATAAAATTTGTGGTATAGCCAGCAACTTTACATTAGTTATTCATAGAAATCATGTCTCAATTATTCATTTATTGAATTTTACAATGATAAGTTTACTTGTCCCTTCTCAATTTTAAACACTATATATTTGAAATTTTCACTGTCAAACTTTACTAGTAAACTTTATTCATTGAATTTGACATATTTAATGTCATTTTGTTGGGATTCATTTGGGATTCTTTGGCCTCCGCTGATCTAGATCAATTGTAGACCAATTATTTGAGTATTAAATTGAATTTTCAAAAGAGATGCTCACATCAAACAATTCTTTTCGATCCAACAAATATAAATTCCAAGAATAAAACCCGACTTTTCTCGACGTTAACGTCTCCAGGATTGCCCAGACCGGTTGATAGGTGAATTTTCCCAAAAGAGAACTATTGAATGCCGTGCCTGAGTAGAACACAATCAATGTAACCATTGGTGCGATTTTGGTTAATGATATTCTCAGTATTTTAATAACCGGGTCCTCAATGATTGCAAACAACTCTGTCTTCAACTGTTGCTATTCTTTCCCCGGTTTTGGTCTCAATTTCTTTTCTCAACTTTTGTTGAATGTCTGGATTATAGTCTATAGAACATAAATAAAAGTATCCATTAAAATCTTTTCTGAGATGTCAAAGCCGGCGGTGAACAGTAACCAAACACAGGCGGAGAGGTTGGCATGTGTTAGATGAGGAGCCGACTCTTTTCCATTTCTGTTATAATTGCTTTCCTCGTTTATTATACGGCATCCTTTTATTATAAGGTCTCAAAATATGCTCCAGGACAGTTCCCACTATCCGTCATTGGAAAAATTTGGAGAAAGTCATTAACTTATGTAAAAAAAATATGATATGGTGAAATATTTTGCAGTTTTTCTACCTAGATCTAATTATTTGGAGTAAAGTATGGCTCTGTGGTTAGGCAGCAAACCTGCGATATTCATAACAGATTTTTCTATATGTAGACATAGATGGGGATGCTTTCTACAAGATTGAGTTTTCGGGAAGACCACAAACTAACATGGGTAAATATATCTGTTATGAATATCGCAGGTTTGCTGACTAACCACAGGGTCAACACAGAGCCATACTTCACTCCAAATTCACGGAAAACATCCAAATAATTAGATCTAGTTAAAACTGCAAAATATTTCACCAGATCAGATTTTGTTACATAAGTTAATGACTTACGCCAAATGTCTCCGATGACGGGTAATGGGAACTGCCTGGAGCATATTTTGAGACCTTATAATAAAAGGATGCCGTATGATAAACAAGAAAAGCAGTTATAACACTGATTCTGGTCATCCAAATATCATCGAATAGAAATTACAAACAATAATGAGAAGAGTCTCATTTCAAAGTCTTCGATTCAAAGTTACTTGCTGAAACATTAACTTGAGCTCTCTTTATACTAGATCAAACGCAATGGTAAAGGCTTGACCACAAATTGGTAATCAAAAAATCCTTTAAATGGGTGATCGCCAAGGTAAACGACAGGTGATTTTGGTAGAGACCTATCTTATCGTAGAAAAATAGGTTTTGGATATACGAGAGATAATGTTTTGCCTCAAATCGCATTTATGAAAGATTTGATGGGGGCTTTTTCTAAACATTTCAGCTTCAGGGGCTTTCCGGGCTGAAGCACCGTTGGCTATGTCTGCTTTGAAATGTATTTAATTGCGTTTCATAACTCCAATTAACTGGCGGTTTAATTAAATTTGTGCTTGGTTTATTTTTTGGGAAAAACCTTAAATTAGCGAAAATAATATTTATGGCCAAATGATAATCGATTGAGTGATCACTCAATTCAGTTGCTATTCACTGAATTAATATTCAATAATAAGGAAAACACTTAATTTAATCTTGATTATTTTTCTATTTCCTTTTTTTGAAAGTATTTTCCACTTAATATACACTGATAATTGTTTGATCCAAATTTAAACAAACACTTAATTAATTTGAAAGGCCTAGTACAGTTTGTAGTAATAATAATTTGATTTTGTAAAAAATTTGGAGAAATTTGGGTATTTGTAAGACTTTCGTCGTTCTACTTATTGTTTACTCAATCTATAGATTGTCTGCATTTTACCACCAAATATGGACATTACCGTCTGGCCCTTACCGTCTGGCCCTTACCGTCTGGCCCTTACCGTCTGGCCCTTACCGTCTGGCCCTTACCGTCTGGCCCTTACCCGCTACCCTTGATTGGAAATTTGTTGCGTAAGTGTAATTAGATTTCAAATTACCTTTCGGTGTCGGACGACGTGTTTGTTTGGGAGAAAAGTTAGCCATCGCTGACCTGTTTCTAGTTTTGGTCAGATTTCTCCAATCAACATCTGATTACGATATAGTACTTGGCACTAATCAGGGCCTCGAACCCAATCCCGATAGATTAACACTTATTTATCCCAACGACTATCAAATTGTTTTGAAAAATAAATGAATAATCAATTTATTAATCATTAGTTGTATTAAAGTTTCTTGAACAAACAGATTATAATAGAACAATAAAGATGATAAAAATAACTCTATATCAGTATCTGTCGAATCAATTAATATAATTTTCGGCTCAAACACAAAGTGATTTATTTATTGTTATTTACCAACAAATCTTTATTTCATCGAAATTTATTGCCATTAAATCTGGTTTTACTTTACTTTAAAATATTGAGGGGGATCTCCTCGAGCAAAAAATTTAGGGGTGTTTATCAGACATCGCCAGGGCTATAGCCCGGAATAGCCCCATGTGGCCGAAAATTTGGGAAATACCCCTCTCCTAAAATTTTATGGGCGGAAAAAATTTAAAAAACCTACATTTGACGTGACTGACAAAATTTTACGAGATCAAATAAAAGTGTTTCTAATAATAATAGTTATATACCATTGAATAACATGATAAAATCAAGAGTTTTCCAGATTGTTTTGAGGAAAACTCTCGGTATATTAAAAGATACTCATTTCCTTCTATCAATTGTTTTATGGTTGCCAAGATCAAATTTTCTTCTATAAATATAAGCTCTCATTGATTAGAATATTTCCTTTGTTAAGTCTACTACGATGAAAGACCAAGAGCAATCTATTCGAGACGAGTTAACCAAAGTTAACCTCGATAAATTGAATGTAGAAAAGAAGGGATTCCATCCCATGTCAGAGGAAATCACGCGATTGATCACAACACTAGTTGAAACTTTTTTTGGGTCAGACTATCAACTTAACCAGGACTATATCGATGTCGGTCTGATCAGTTGTTCAATGATGGGCAATTTACATCTTGTTTGTTGTGCCATCTTATTCCTCCATTGGTCTTTTGGATTGGACCAGGGTCTGGAGGCAGAAGAATCAGGTAAAAACATTGTGCAAACAAAATGTTAACTCATTTGAAATCTGTTATAAAGTCTACAAATGTTGGCTTCGATACATTGAGCAAGCACATGCCACCGACGACACTGAATTGGCAAAAATATTCAATTTGATGGCCACTGTGGCCAAGGACAAAATATCCCAAGGATTCCTTAAGTTGTTGATGGAGCGCAACCTTCAATGGATAGGCAACCATGCTCAATTTCATAAATTGAAGGCCAAGAAAGGAATCTCAATTGAAGAGTACTGTGAATTTCGTCGAATAGATGTAGGAGTGGCCATATATAATGCATTCCCTCAATATGATTCTGGCCTAGAAGTTACCAGTACATTAGAACACGATGAGAACTGGATCAACTTTCATAGGTTTAGCTACGATTGCGATTGGATGATAAATGATTTGTTCTCGCTCAAAAAAGAGGTCAGAGATAATGAACACAAACATAATATTGTGTACATAAAAATGATGGAACAAAAGGTCTCGGCTCAGACATCGGTGGATGAGGTCATCGAAAATGTGATAAAATTCGAACAAAAGGTCCAACACTTCGGCCAAATGTTGAAATCGCACAAAAATAAGTCACTGGATAATTATGTGAGACAGGTCATCCATAGTCTCTATGGTGTGAAATACTGGTCATCGATCTGTGAGCGGTATCGAGTTTGACCATAACTAGTGATCGCGAACGTACCCGACCTCAACACCTTTTATTCAATATTATTCTGATTGTTAGATATTTTCCTGGAATAAAAGTTTAATTTATTAACCTGGTTGCATTTTAAAACCAGAATATTTGTGATATTTCTTCTATCACTGAATAACCTTGATAGAATTTCAAACCCGTCCTCAAATAGAACCCAAACATTGAGACCCAACCAAAGCCCTAAAAGTCCCCCAAAATTGCAAACAAATGATATGAAAGTGAATTCTGGGATATAAATGATTGATATTTGTGGCAAACGGTTGTGTTTTATCGTAATCTTTAGAGATTTACTGTCACCATGGTCATTTAATTCGTTTTCCATTTTATCGTATGAGTAATATGAAAAATGA
>JAQGBD010002278.1:0-10631 GCA_034698165.1 Punctoribates punctum
ATTGTGATTCCGGGCAGAGTTTGGTCATCTAAACTCTCAATTCTAATATTGACCACAGTTTTACCTTGCCAATATTGATAGATGAGCTCTTGGCTGTGATAAATGAGACCAATGGCACAGAATAATAATGAAAATACTCTGAAAGTGAAGAACTTCTTATACATTATCTTTGAATATATTATTTTTATAGAAGAGACACAAAATGGAGGCAATAATTCATTTAAATGTTTTGCTTATAAGTTATAACTCACAAGATTTTAATTTAATTGCTTGTTTCTTTAGTTATGAATATTATAATCAAGCTAAAAGTTTCTCATCTGTAAGTATCAAACACAGTGAAAGAAATAGAAATAAAATGTGCATGTGCTTTTTATTTATTCTCAAACTTATTGATTTTTATTCAAAGATTTTGTTATAAAAACATAAGTTATGTAAATAAATGTGTTTCCAATTTATAATTCATTTTTTTCAGAATACCTTTATATAAATTAATACCAGACATGGCCAGGCTCTTTGGCCCAGGGGGTATTAGTGTATTAGGGGCGTGTCCTATGCTCTTTCGGGGAGAATATTAGGGGGTAGAGGGGAAGCCATAACTTGCACCTAAAATGTTTATAATAACCACTTAATTAATTATTAGATTGTTCTTGGAAATGGCTCGAAGACTCTTTCCGAAGTATTTGATCTTGATATTGGTCTTTGAGTCTTGATAATATTATTGTTTCTAATTACAATATTGAAGATGATCTTGCCCATTTTCCATTTTCTTGAACAGAAATACTTGAAGAGTTGATTCAAATCTTTGAGAATATTGATCATGGATATTCCCAACCACAAGCTGAGCAGACCACCAAGGTTGGACACGAATGAGATTAATGTCATCTCTGGTAAGTGTTTGATAAGTACCCCGGGCATATCTTTCGGTTCCACCACCATATATGTGTCAGTGCCATTCAGTTCAAACTCAACTGGTTCAAATGCGTAGTATTTGAAACGACAGCTGGGTCTACAGTGAGTGTTGCATGATGATTTCACTCGGTGAAGTATTTCTAAATTTCCATTGGTGCAATTATCCAGATATTTGTTTCTGAAATATTTGAACATGGACGTTCGAAACAGAGATCCCGTTTCGAAAATCGATTGTGAATTACAAAACTTGTTAAGTTGATCTTGGTAACACCAGGTTAGACAGTCTGTCCTCAAATGGCGGTCCAAATCGTATTCAAAACAATTGGTTTCATAACTACTGCCCAACAATTCGGTAGAAATTTGAGAATAAGTCAAAATATAAGCCTTTTTATGCTTAAAATGTTTGAAACTCTTGAGATCCCATTCGGGGATAGTATTGGGTGAGTGCACAGCCATTGCATACTGTCGTCGATATATGGGACCGGAATAGCTGTCAAACCTGATTGAAATGTGTAATCGATTTAAACTTCTTCGCAATTGTCGCCACTCTTTCTGGAGTGCACTGAAGAATGTGAAACATTTGCCACTATTCCAGTTGCCGTTATATCCCTTAACCTGAACCATATCCACGCTCTCAATGGGTTGCCTCAACAAACGGTTGATGATTGAGAATTGATCCAGCTCGTCTTCAATCTTGTTTTTATTCAAAACCAATTTAATCGTCGGTTCGTTAGACTCATCCATAAAATCCAAACTAAAGCTTCTGAATATGTCTTCGAAGTCAAGCGATTTGTTTTTGATTTTGGCAAGCACATCCATTACTGCTCTTTGGTATAACTGATCTAGCTCAGGTGATGTGTCCGGCTTTGCACCCGAGTTGATTAAATTTGTGTATTTCTTATACAAATCCTCGTAAAGTGGATCTAATTTAGAGACTTTTCTGAATGAGAGGGCAAACGGATAGCATATTGTGATTCCGGGCAGAGTTTGGTCATCTAAACTCTCAATTCTAATATTGACCACAGTTTTACCTTGCCAATATTGGTGGATGAGTTCTTGGCTGTGATAAATGAGACCAATGGCACAGAATAATAATGAAAATACTCTGAAAGTGAATAAATTTTTACAATTCATTTTGTAAACTAGGATATTTAGACAATTGTTGAGTATAAAATGAGCAAGGAAATAATGTATTCATGTTAAATAAATATTTTTTTACAACACTTAAAACCAGGAAAATATAATCTCGCTAAGTTGTTTGTATTTTTCTTCAATAAACAAACATAATAACTGAAGTGGGAAGGAAATGTACTTGCTACTTTTATTTATTCTTTCTCAACATTTATTCAAATGTCAAAAGTTATGTAAATAAATGAATCCATAATTTTTTGAAATTATTTTCAGTCTAATTAACTTCCAGTTAACGTATCAAGGTGTAGAGTTTGAATGGATCTTAATTGTCCTTGCTCTTGTTCGTGGATTCGTATAGAAGTTATTGATTCGAAACATCATAGATAAGTTGTAAACTTGGTGATTAATTTTGTTTTTTCTCAATCTGATGAAAGCGTTGGCAAATTTGTAGCCATCCTGAAAGATGACCAAGATGGACAGACCCAACCACATACCCAGAAGACCCCCCAAATTGCAGACCAATGATATGAATGTCATTTCCGGTAAATATTTGATATGAATATCAGGCATATTGTTGTGAACTATTTGGATGCGAGTGTGTGAAAAATTGCTAGGGTATTCTTCTAGCAACATATCGTAATATTTGAATTTACAACTACTTGGACATTTAATCTTGCATGCTGACTTAGCTTGATGAAGAATATTCATATCTCCTTTAAACGAAGTATCCAGATACTTATCTCTGAAATATCCGAACATTGAAGTTCGAAAAATTGCACCTGTCTCAAATATTGAATTAGATTTGTAGTATTTGTTAAGTTGATCTTGGTAGCACCAGAGTAAACAGTCGGATCTCATATTTAAATTACCAAACTTATTGTCCAAATCATATTCAATACAATTTGTGTCATAATTGCTGTCCAATAATTCTGTGGAAATTTGTGAATATGTGAGGCTATATAAATGAGCAGGCTCAACCACCTTGAAATTCTGTAAATTCCATTCGGGGAAAGTGTTGGGAGAGTGAAGACTGACAACAATTCTGGTCTCGTTATTGATTGGAAAGGAAAGGGAGTCGTATTTGATTAGAATATGTAATCGATTGAGACTTTTCTCGAGATATCGCCACTCGTTTTGGAGGCCACTGAAGAATGTGAACGATTTTCCCGCCTCCCAGACCCTCCTCTCGTCAAACGCAACCATATCTATGCTTTCGATGGGTGAATAGTTGCCCGAAGTATCAACTTTTCCTTGAGTGAACGTACCAGGGTGTAGTACATTAATTGCAAGTTTAATTAAGTCTTCATTTGGCTCATCCCTGAAATCGATTGTGAAGTCCCGAAGAATGTCTTCGAAGTCAAGCGACTTATTCTTGATTTTATTGAGAACATCGCTGACAACACCTCTGTATAATTGAACTAGTTCATCTGAATTGGCATGGTTAAAACTTGAGTTTAATACAGAATTCTTGTATTGTTGAAAGGAGACATTATAAGCATGGTCCAGTTTTGCCATCTTTCTGAAGGAGAGGGCAAACGGATAGCCAATTGTGATGGCGGGCAGAGTGTCGTTATCTAATCTGACCAAATTGATGTTAACAATGGTTTTACCTTGCCAATATTGACTGAACAGCTCCGTTGTGTGATATGTGAATCCAATCACACAGAATAATGTTGACAATAGTTTGAATTTCTGGATATTTTTACACAAATTCATCTTGCTTACAATACATACTCAGGTGATTAAGATTTTAATTTGATTCTATGAAAAAAATATACTGGATATATAGGTCAAATCACTATGGTTACTCATATATTTGTATTATTGTGAAAGTCAAAATATTTAACAAGAACAAATTCAATAAACTTGTTTTTGTGTTATTATTGTGTATTATATTTTTGATTACTATAAATAAATGTATTATTTGAATAATTGTGACAAGGTAATTTCCATAAGCAATTCATAAAATTAAACTGAACAAAACTTGTTTGATTTTCTCTCAGTTTTAAATTGGTATTATTTTTATCTTGGTAGATTAGCTCTTATTTCTTCTTGAAACAGGTCTTTTGTTAAGATGGAGATGATTGTGTGTGCATGATACATTCTGATTGTTGATAATTGCCACTTGCTGGTTTATCTGAATTTTCTTGAATAACATATATTTAATGATTCGGTGAACGTTTTCGAGCACAGAGAGGATGGATATACCCAACCATAAGCTGAGCAAACCACCAAGGTTGCACACGAACGATATGAATGTCATCTCTGGTAAATGTTTGATACGAATATCAGGCATATTGTTGTGCTCTACTTGAATATGGATCGCAGACTCGACGCTCAAATTTTTATTCAACTGTACTAGCTCATTTGAATAGTACTTGTATTTGCAGTTTAGTTTGCATTTCGTGTTACACAATATATTGACTTGCTCAATTAATTGCAAATTTCCTTTGTTTAACTTATCAATGAATCTGTTTCTGAAATAGGAAAACATATTGGTTCGATAAAGTGAGCCAGTATCAAAAATTGATTCTGATTTGTATATTTTCTTCAGGTGATCCTGAAAGCACCAGGTTATACAGTCAGATCTCAAATTGAAATTACCAAACTTATAATCCAAATCATATTCGACACAATCGGTTTCGTAATGACTGTCCAGTAATTCGGTGCTTATTAATGAATAGGTCAAACTGTATGACTGATCTAGGTGCATCATCTTGAAACTGTAGAGTTTCCACACTGGCATAGTATTTGGTGAGTGAAGAGAGACGTAAAAGTACCTAGCATAAGTGGGAAACCAATGTGCAGAGTATTTCATCAAAATGTGTAATCGATTTAAACTTCTTCGGAATTGTCGCCACTCCTTCTGAAGAGCGCTGAAGAATGTGAAGCATTTGCCGGAATACCAGTGGCCGTCCGGCTCCAGCCTAACCATATCTAAACTTTCAATTGGCTGGCTTTTCAAAACATGCCTGGGTAATACTTGACCTGTAAATTCGGTGTATTTTTGTTCATTTAAAATAAATTTAATGATTCCTTCATTTGACTCATCCCTGAAATCTATTGTGAAGTCCCGAACAATGTCTTCGAAGTCAAGCGATTTGTTCTCAATTTTGTTGAGAATGTCAGAGACGGCTCTTCGATACAATTCATCCATTTCTTGGTCTTTGTTGGGGTGTGTTTCAGAATTTGAAACCACCTTGTACTCTTTGAACAACTTTTCATAATTAGTGTCTAATTTTGAAATCTTCTCAAAGGAAATGGCGTACGGATAGCATAATGTGATAGCTGGCAGAGTGTCGTTAAATAAGTGCTCATACCTTATGTTGACCACAGTTTTACCTTGCCAGTATTGGCCGATCAACTCCTTGCTGTGATAGATGACTCCGACCGTACAGAATAAAACTGAAATTATTTTCAAAATTCTTTCGTAAACTTTTGTTTTTGACGACATTTCATAGTTTTTCTTCAAAATTTTCTGTTCACTTATTTGCTGTATTCATATTGATTTATTGGAAATGTACTAGTACATATTTTTATGTTTATTCTAGAAAACATTTACAGTTATTTGGGAAATATATTTGAACAAGTGACAAATGACAGGGTACAAACATAATTTCTATTATTATAATTATCATAAAGCATTTTCTAAATGAGTCTTGTTCAGTCTTGTAGTGGAGGCGAAGAGAAGAGAATAATCACTCTCTCTAATATTTTTTTTCATTTATATACCAAGATTGGATATTTCAATTTACCTTTTTCTTTGAATTGTTTAGTTTTTCTCAAACAAAACCAAACGATTTGTGAGAAAAACAGTCCTCTTCTTACATTTCAATTAAACATTATGCGAGTTCTTGGTCTTGATCCAGGGAATCGGTGAGCATTTGTACTAGCTTGTCTGTCGCTCAAATGCAAATGATTGTGTCGATGAATATTTAACTGAAACTGTGTTTGATTGACCTTTACTTTAATCTTTTTGATTAAATAGAATAATGTTTTGGGGAAGTCTTCAAAGAAGGTGATGATTGAAACACCTAGCCACATACTCAACAGACCACCAAGGTTGCACACGAATGATATGAATGTCATCTCCGGTAAGTGTCTGATACTTATATCAGGCATATTGTTGTGCTCTATCTGTATATAGATTTCTGAAGAGTTCCTCCCAATTTGATCTAGCTCAAAAGAATAGTATTTGCGAGAACAGTCTCTCCGGCATTGTTTTATGCATATTGTTTTGACATGCTCAACTATTTCCAGGTCACCTTTTATACAGTTATCAAGGTATCGATCTTTGAAATAGTAAAACCATTGGCTACGAAAAAGTGAGCCTGCATCAAAAATTGAATCTGACTTGCAATACTCGTTGAGTTGATCTTGGTAACACCAGGTTAAACAGTCAGATCTCATATTGAAATTCCCCGACTTATTGTCCAAATCGTATTCAAAGCAATTGGTTTCGTAATTACTGTCCAATAATTCGGTGAATATTTGCGAATATCTCAATATATATGACTTTTTTACGTTCAAAATATCAAAACTTTGGAGATTTAGAGTCGGCAACGAATTAGGACTGTGAAGGCTTATGAAAAAGTACCTCTCATATATCGGGAATGCCAGCACATCGTAATTGATCCAGATGTAAAGCTTGTATAGACTCCTCTTGTAATTTCGCCACTCTTTTGAAAGGGCACTAAAAAAGGTGAAACATTTGCTGTTAAACCAGTAATCGTTTGGTTGCTTCTGAACCATATCCACGCTCTCAATGGGTTGATTGAGCATGGCAAGTTTGTTATGCGTGAAGTCTGCAATGCCGTCGCCGTAGTTCTCTATGTTTAATACGAACTTGATCATTTCTTGCTTTGAATCGTCGATAAAATCAATGCTGAAATTCTGAATTAGGTCTTCGAAGTCAAGGGATCTGTTCTCCAGTTTGTTGAAGATGTCTGAGTAAACACTTTTATAGATATCTTCCAACTCTTGTGATTTCTCTAGATTTGATCCAGCTCCTTTTACAAGATCTAGGTACTTTCTATAATAATTGGTGTAATTTGGATTCATTTTTGCAAGTTTCTTAAATGAAAATGCACAGGGATAGCATATGGTTATGCCGGGTAAGGTGTCATTGTAAATCCGTTCAACTTTAATGCTGACCACAGTTTTACCAAGACAAAATTGACTGATTAGTTGAATTGTGTGATATGTGAGTCCAAATGTACAAAAGATAGTGCAAAAGAGTTTGAAATTCAACAATAATTTAATCTTGGTTAATTCAAAAAGCATGTTTGTCTACTCAAGACTAGGCATCTGATTGATCTTGGTGAATAAATGGCATATGAAATATATCACTATCGCAACAGATTTTCAAAATTTGTTTATATTTTATTTGAGGAGAAAACACACCCAATATTATGATTATAATAATAATATTATTAATAAATGAATGAAATTTGAATTTAATACTAATTTAATATTTTTTTAATCATTTTATTTCTGTAACATTTAAACTGTGCATGTACATTTTCTTTCATTTTCTCTTTTCTTATTTAAATAAACATTTAATTAAATTTTATTCATATAAATCAATATTAGGAAATGAATTTTAAAGATAACCACCAGGATCACATAAATAATAGAAGTAGAGTTTGTTAATTGAAACAAATGTTTGCCCTCTTCTATCCCTGGTTAGATAATTGAGCCAAAATTGGTTTGTCACCTTGGATATATGACGATCTGAATTTCCAAAGGTATTGCGAATATTGCGTCACTATAGCTGAGGTATAGCTCTATACAGCCTCACAACACCTTTGGAAATTCAGATCGTCATATCTTAAATAGTAGCACATCTGCGAGACATCCTGAGTTTGAAGGCTTCATATATTTTTAAAATTAATGCGATAATCCGATATCTAATTTGATCTTGGTCGCTGGCTCAAAAACATTGGAAAAAGTTTCCCTGGCTTCCTTCTTTGCCTAACGTTCAAATGAGCATGTAAATTTAAGTTAATTATATTTTGCTGGTTTATTCTGATTTTTATCAAATTTATTATATGAAACACCAATTTGTGAATATCGTCAAAAAGGCTCAAAATAGAGATTCCTAACCAAATACCGAGCAAACCACCGAAGTTGCACACAAATGATAGGAATGGCAGCTCTGGTATGTGCTTGATCCTTATATCGGCCACATTATCATGGTCAATAGACACAAATATAAAAGATTTGTTATATTCATTATATTCAACGTTTTCTTTGACATCAAATGAGTAATATTTGAAATCACAATCTTTTTTACATTTTTGGTTGCAAGATAATTTAACCTGGGCTACTTCCAAGGATCCATTGAGGCAATTATCCAACTTCCTGTTTCTGAAGAAGGGAAACATTTCGGTTCGAAAAAGGGACCCTGTTGCAAAAATTGAATGTGACATGCAATACTCGTTGAGTTGATCTTGGTAGCACCAGGTTAAACAGTCGGATCTCATATTGAAATTCCCCGACTTATTGTCCAAATCGTATTCAAAACAATTGGTTTCGTAATTACTGTCCAATAATTCAGTCGTTATTTGGGAATATTTCAAGACATGTCCTTTTTTCAAATTCATTATCTCAAAACTGTTGGTAAACCACTCGGGAAAAGTGTTGGGTGAGTGCAACGTAATGAACAAAAAATTATGGGGTACTGGGAAGTTAGATTCATCATGGTTTATTAAAATAGCTAAACTTGCTCTTTGTCTGTAGTTCCGCCACTTCTGGTGGAGTGCACTGAAAAAAGTGAAACATTTTCCGGAATCCCATTCCCCAGTCGGCTCCTTAGGAGCGATTTCAACACTTTCGACTGGATAATCTACCAGGTCGTCTGTAAATTTGTCTAGATTTAACGGCGAAATTTGTTCCATGATCAATTTGATTATCAGTCCCTTTTTATCGTCGATGAAATCAATAGTAAAATTGCTGTAAATTTCTTCGATATTAATTGAATTCTTCTCAACCTTTTCCAAAATATCGGTATACATATCTTTATACTGTTGATCTAGCAACTTTATTCTCTTTGAACGGTCAGTTATATTCTCGTTAATGAACTCCGAATTTAAGATTGATTTATAAGTTTGGTATAACCTAGTATATTTTTCATCAAATGCGGAGATCTTCCGAAATGATATGGAATAGGGATAGCATATAGTGATCGCCGGCAGAGTGTCGTTCAATAATTGCTCCACCATTATGTTTACCACAGTTTTACCTTGCCAATATTGGCTTATTAAATCGTGAGTGTGAAGGGTCAGTCCAATTGTACAAAAGAGAGTGAATAAAATTTTGAAATTCAAAAACAATTTATAATTTATTTTGAATGAAATCATTTTTCTTCTCACATAAACACACTATTGTTTGACGAAACTTTGATTACTTTGATCTTGGTGAATAGTAATACTTGAAAGCTATTTCTGTAGCATTTTTTACGAAAAACATTCAATTAAATAGAAATGTTTCCAGCAAAAAATACCTGGATACAAATTTGATTAAGTTTACCTAGGTATCTTTGTGAATAAAGGTCACAATCAATCAACGAATTATTGTCGAAAAATACACATTCGACGATCGATATTTACCTAGCCTATTTGTCGAATACTACAGAAAATATGCATGTTCATTCATTTTAAGACTTACAAAAATATTCCAAAATATAATTAAATAGAAATGATAAAAAAGGTTTTCAAAAATGAGCAAGATAAAAATTATTACTATAGATGCCTTCAGAAACGGGTATGACAGCCATTTTTAGGTACTCCCCGATTCCAGGTGTTCTTAATTTAGAACCTCGATAAATTTATTTTTTGGTCAATAATAGAGTCAGTTTCACTAAATTATTAAATTTCGATAAATTCTTGGTTTCAAATGATTTTCTAATAATTCAAAACAAAAGTAATTCAATAATTTTTATATTAAATATCATTCAATTCAACAGAAGTTTTAAAACATTTGAATTCAGTTTTACTACAATTGGAACGAAAAATGATTTCATTAATACCTTGATTACTTCAATCGGTAAGTGTTTTGAAGTCAATTATATTAAATTAATAACATTTTCACACAAAAAGTGATGAAAAATCAAATTTATATTAAATTTCAATTAATTTTTGGTTTCAAATGCATTACAAATATCTCTAAAGAAAAGACATTTAATGTTTTTATTCCCAAATATTTACCTCAGGTTTTGAAAAAATGATTCCATTCATACTTTTGGTTACATTGATAGGTAATTCCTTAAGTGTTTGATTATTTAGAATCTAGCAAAATCATGTCATTCTCAAGGTATAATTGATTGTTATGACAGTCATGCAAAAATTGGAGACTACAGTCAATACATCCCTGACTATGACAAATGCGGTGAATCCCTTCCATTCTTAAGAATGCCGAACAAGTGTTTCAGATATCACCAGACATAAATGGCTTCCATAACGTATGGCAGGCACGCCAGAGAGGGTGAAGCACCCTGGGTCGTGTCCCTTCAAATACACGAGTACAAAACACGGGGGTGGGGGGGGGAATACTTGGCGTAGGTCATATCCTCTATTGTTGACCCTGATTTA
>JAQGBD010002279.1:0-10629 GCA_034698165.1 Punctoribates punctum
TTTGCAAAAATATACCTGGGTTTATCTCTTCTAAATTCCCTATATCTTGGTCTCAATAACTACTTGTGATATGCGGTTGTCAGTGACCGTCGGTTTGATCAGAATCTGGAGACAAATGCCACAAACGAACTCATCCATGTCCTCCTCTGAGACGCCAAAAATTCTTGTTCGGTCATATCCGGGCATTTTTCACCAAAAATAGTTTTAAATAACAAGATATTTAACGCCTTTATTATGAAAATTGAGACCTGGGCTAAACGGAGTGCAAGAATAGACTGATTGTTTTCATACAGAGGAGAGTCTTATATAGATTTCTGAGTGAATGTCAGTTGACTTGACTCAAACTAATCGATAAACTCTTAAATAAAATGAGCAAGGTTTAAAACTTTTTTGATAAATGAATGCGAAATTGAAACGAATTGGTGAGTTAATAGATCAGAAAAGCTCTTGATAAAATTCTGTTGACTATTAATATGTTGGGTGAAAAAGTTCACCGCTTTTTATGTTTGGTTTATATGAAAATCGAGTGAAGCGATAAGTTTTGACATTTGTGTCAAACTATTTATTTTGAAAACCTCTGAAAATCATGAAAAAGTCATTAATAGATTTCAATAGAATTGATACAAAAGTGATCAATGAGCTAATGCGCAAATAAGCTAGCTCAATCACATTTCGAACTATCAGTACAAAAAAGTTAGTCAACAGAAACGAATATAAAACCTGTTTTTGAATCAAACTTATGGTCCGTTCACTAAAAGTTCAGTAGTTTTACGTTAGTATCGATTTCACAGATGTTTTCCGCAAATCATTTCAATAATCAATAGTTTCTTAGTTTTGGTCATTAATTGAATCAATTTACTCGAGCAATTCATTGAGCAAGACCATTTCATAATAAACAAACTTCCAGTATAATGTCAGGGCATATCAAGAAAGTAGTCATTTTCGGAGCCACCGGCAACACAGGACTGGCCACTGTTGAGGCCGCTCTTAAGAAAGGTGAATTCATTTTGTTTATTTAATTTATTGAAGTAAACAAGCAAATGACAGTATAATAAATTGACCAAGTTCTAATAATTGTTCTAATTTAAGGCCTTGAAGTGACTGCTTTTGTGAGAGATGTGAGTAAACTGCCGGCAAATATCGCACCGACTCATGTAGTGGTCGGAGATGTCCTCAACAAAGCCGATGTCCAGAAGGCTGTCCAGAATCAGGACGGAGTGATTGTAGTGTTGGGCACTCGAAATGAGTTGAGTCCAACGACAGCCCTCTCTGAGGGCACACAGAATATAGTGGACGCTATGAAAGGGGCGGATATTAAACGGATTTCGTGTTGTATTTCATGTATTTAATCATTTGTTTTATTAATTGAATTTCAAAATTAATTAACTCTTTTGTTGTCAGCCTTTCTCTTCTGGGATCGGAATAAAGTGCCCGAAAAGTTTCTACCCTTACATTCGGACCACGAGCGAATGCTCCAGGTTCTCAAGGGCTCAGACAGAGAGTGGATTGCTGTCTGTCCCCCGCATATTGAGGGTTAGCCTTCAATTTGTTGACTAAATTAATCTATAATTTGTTGTTTCTATTGATAGAAATCCCCGCTCGAGGGGACTATACCCTGAAAAATGACGGCGCCGTCGGCCGCAGTATTTCGAAGTATGATTTGGCGCAGATTCTGGTCAACTGTCTGTCCGATGACGAGAGGGTCCGCCATTTGGTCGGAATGGGTTACGTTTCCACACAATAACATATTTAAGACAACCAAAGATTTTTCAATAGTTTTGATTTAATCTCATTTTATATACAAATAGAATAAATAGTGAATTATTTTGATTATAAAATAAATGACAAGAATTAAATGATTTCAATTTAACCTTGGTCATCTGTTGAGTTTAGCAAAAGGTGGGCAAAGTATCATGCTCGAATTATACTCTGTTTTTATGGCAAGTTTTGTTATCGCGAGGGGAAGGCGCCTACAGTTGCGTATATTGTGTCAGATTATAATTTAAAGTATTTTTCAATATATTTGTAAACTATGGAAATCGTTGCCAATAATTACAAGAAAGGTATTAATCATTTTTGATTATCAATTATAACCTTGTCATTTTATTAGGTGATGCGTTCCCTCTTAGGACAAATTTGAGCCTGTTAAGAATATACAACTATCAGCCGAACCCTTTTGCAGAGAGAGTTCTCCTGGTTTTGAAGGCAAAAAACATTGAGTGAGTTAAACATGAATTTAAAACTCTTAAACAGTTATCTGTCAAAAGACATGAAGTAATAAACGTAGACCTGAGGAACAAACCCGAGTGGTTCCTCCAGAAGAACCCGTCCGGTGAAGTACCCACTATTGAGTTCAGTGCCGACGGCAAAACACTGGCCCAGTCTCTCATAATTGGCCACTATTTTGACGAAAATTATGAGACAGGACCTCAGCTCAGAGCCGCTGATCCCTATCAAAGGGCGAGGGATAAAATGTTTATCGATTTGATATGTCCTCACCTTTCGATTATCGGGAAAGTCCTTCACTCCAAAGAGGATGTCAGCGTTTTATGGGAAAGTGCCAAGGACAGCCTCCAAAAAGGTGAAAACCTACTGAAAGAACGCAAAATTGGAAGATATTTGTCAGGTATACAGAAAAGGGGTTTATTTTTGTTTAATTTTAGAGCGAATTGGGTCTGAATTATAGGCGATGGGACTCCGGGTCTAACAGATTACATGATTTGGCCGATTATTGAACGCATTCCTATTGCTATTGAAATCTTATCTGAAGCCAAACCCGAGGAATATATGCGCAAAGAGTTGCCGACAATTGATGAGTTCAGACAACAAATGCTGTCCAACCCGACGGTCCAAAAAGTTTGTCTCAATTACCAAAAACTCCTTGACTTCTGTAAAGCTATTCGACAATTGCTTTTGAGTACAAAATAAATGTACTTGTTCTTTTTTCAAATAATCACAACTTTTCTAACCCTACAAATATTTTATTCCTTATTGAATGTAAACTGGCAAAATTATCAAGTTTATTTTTATATAGAGATAGGTTTAGGTGAAAAAGTACTTAAAATAAAGGAATTGATTGATTGGTCGACGAAATAATATTATCTAAAAATGAGTTAAGCTATTAATTGTTGCCATTAAGCGTTAAGTAGACCACCTGGCACATTTCAATACAGGTATTGTTAACGTTATCTTATTATAGCGATAATAGTGCTGATACGATGACCTTGGTCTTAGTGCAAATGTTATGCAAACTGAGCAATGCTAATGTCATCCCTCAGGAGTGGCACTCATTCTGCGCAAACATATGGTCTGACTATAAATTGAAAATTTTTGGAATTTATTTTTCATTTGCACTCAAATACCGATATAATGGATATAACGGCCAACAACTATAAGAAAGGTAATTTTGTAATTATTGTTTAATCAATTTTGTCAAACATTTTACTCAATAATCAATGTTTGTAAACAAATAGGGGATGCCTTCCCTCCGAGAGCCGATGTGAACGTTCTGCGGATCTACAGCTACCAGCCCTGTCCTTTCGCCGAAAGAGCCCGACTCGTCCTCAGCGCCAAAAACATTAAGTGAGTCAACACTTCTTTGGTTTTGTTTTTTATTTTATTTCTTTTCTAAAGAAACGAAGAAATTAATGTTAATCTGAGAGAGAGTGCACCCGAATGGCTGTCCTCTAAGAACCCTTTTGGCCCTAAAGTACCGATCATTGAATTCGGAGCCGACAACAAGATTATCACCGAATCGCTCATAATTTCCGATTATTTAGACGAAGCCTTCACTAGTGGTCGACAACTGAGAACAGCCGATCCCTACCAGAGGGCGAGGGATAAGATGTTCCTCGAATTGATTGGTCCACACATTTTTGGGTATGGAAAAGCTCTTCACTCTAAAGGAGAGGCCAGTGTTCTGTTGAACGATATGAAGGAAAGCCTCAAAAAGGGCGAAGAATTACTAAAAGAGCGAAAAACGGGAAAATTTTTGTCAGGTATTCAATGAAAATGATTTTTAATTTAATTTCTTCAATAATTTTTGTAATTTTTCATTCACTTAAAGGTGATTCGGCTCCGGGTCTAACAGATTATATGATTTGGCCAATGATTCAACGAATTCCTATCGCTATTGAAGTCCTGTCCGGAGGGAAGGCCGACGATTGCCTGAGAAAAGAATTTCCGACTATTAATGACTACCGAAATCAGATGCTGTCCGACCCGACCGTCCAAAAGGTTTCTCTCAGTTATGAAAAACTCCTTAACTTCAGTAAAGCGATGCGACAAAAGATTTTGGGAGCTTAATAACTATGTTATAATTGTACTAGGGCTTCCTCCTAATTATGTTTCTTAATTTATTTTTATAACCCAATGTTCTGGAGTGAGCAAGGTACAAATAAAATTGTTTATAAAAATGAGCTCGTTTTCAGGAATCATTTGATTACTGGTCACAAAAGTCTTAGCAATAAATTATCAGTGATATGATCTTGGTCTGTCTGTCTCAGTGCAAACAATTGTTTAATTATTGTTTATTCAATGGAATAGTCTATCGGATGTACACAACTGTAGCCAAACACTAATAATTAGCTAGGTAATCATTAGCTAAAACAAATTTGAACACCGCATTAGTTTTTGGACTAATGAAAAATGGATTTCCTGCCAAAAATTACAAGAAAGGTAATTTAACTTTTGTTTTTCACCATTTGTTAAATTGAATTTTTAATTATTTGTGAACAGGGGATGCCTCTCCACCCCAACCAATGTTAATATCATCGGAATCTACAACTACCAGATCTGTCCATTCCCTGAAAGGGTTCGACTTGTTTTGGACGCCAAACATATCGATTGAGTGATCATTACTTTCCTTTTCTGTCGGAAAATAAGGCCAACGATTATCTTCGCAATGAATTGCCGACAAATGAGGACTACAGACAGCAAATACTGTCGACAGCCGGACAGCCGACAGTAGTGTCCAAAAAGTTAAAGTTTAAGTTATGAAACGCTCTTTAATTTCACAAAAACATTGCGACAAAAAATCTTGAGGGACTAATAATTGTGCATGCTCAAATTGTAAAGAGAACAACACCTTATTTACTTGAAAAGTTATTTATTTTAATATTATAGCATCTGAATCAATATTCAATTGAATGAACAAGCAATATTTGTTTAGGAATTATTATCATGGCCTATTTTGTTTATGAATATCCATATTTATTCTATATAATCAAATGATGATCAAGATGATTAAGTTATTGTCAATTTTTTTTTATCAAATAGTTTGTTTTTATTGAGCACGTCTTGTTCATTAATGGAATATATTTAAATTAATCTTGTCAAAATTATATCTCATTTATGAATTGAATAATTGTCAAAAAAAAGATAAACATTGAGAACAATAATGTATTCATAAATAAATTCAAGGATAGAGTTAATGGTGAATGAATTCCTGTACATAATTATGAATTGTGTCTTGCACAATGCCGATTCGAGCACGATCAATCAGGAATTCCCCTTTCGATAAACACTTTTTCATTATTCTGTGCCATCCATCAGATAATTGATTATTTGATAAAACCGTTGAAGCGTTTGAATGAAAGCAGTCTTTGATTAAGAGATTCATTTTGTGTCCAAAAAAAGTCAAATAAAAGACAAAATTATTGGAAAAGCGGCAGAAAATGAGTTCATTTAAAGGGATGATTGACTGTCGATATGTTATCTCCAAATGTATTGAAATATTTGATTCAATTCAAATGATTTAAGCAATTAATGAGTTTCCTTCCAAAACACTTATCAAATGTTTTGACTCAAGTGTTTAGAAGACTTATCGATACTTTTTTTGATTGAAAGCAAAAAATATTCACCGATTTGTGTCTGAAATACCAGAAAATAAAAGCCTAATAAATATCTGTATTTTGTTTGACATCAATCTTCAAGAATTGATACGTAATTTCAGAAAAACTTTTGTGTGAATCGGCTCTTCATTTATCGCGTTTGGAGTTAAACTTGTGATTAGATTCGGTAATCAGATCACAAAATGTTGAATCGAGTGCAACGAGAGTTAGCGACTGTCCATCCGATGTCACTCTACCGTAAGCACAATATTGGGGGTCAGCCTCCGAGAAGTCCCACTCGATCAGTGCCACAAAGAATTGGGTTCCTAAATGGAACTCCTATTACATCGTTCATTGAGGAGAGCGCCGTTCCCTCAAATTCGGGCTCAAAACGACGCATTCAGAAGATTATTAATGAAGTGAAAGAACGCCGAGAGATGAGAGACAGGAAAAAGTCTGAACTCCAAGGACTGGACGGCAGTGATTTGGAATTGGATCAGATATATGACCCGGAATACGCTAAAACCAAGTATTATAAAGAAAAGCTGAATGTGTATAACTTCCTGAATAGTCCCCAGGTAATATTCCATGAAGTGTTTCAAATTTAATAAGAGTTTCCTTGTCAAAAATACCCTGTGTCATATCAAACTTATCAATCTTTCCTTGAAATGAATATAATTATTAATGAGATTAAGCTTGGTGAAATTCAGTTAATATTATTGATCATTTTTAGGGGTTTTGGGCGCGCAGTTATCACATCTTGGTGTTTATACTAGTGTTTGCCTGTCTCATCGTCACTGTCTTCTCAAACATAGATAAGTTCAAGTCGGGCGCCTGGAAGTTCATCTACCTGTTCGAGAAGATGATTATAATCTGGTTCAGTTTCGAGTTTCTTCTCCGTTTGTGGTCATCCAGTTGTAAGCGGAAATATGAGGGATGGAAAGGCAAAGTCAGTTATATGTCAGTTCCCGCCCACGTCTTGGATGTTATCATAATTTTAGCCTCGATTATGATTGTCTTACCCATAATGGACACCAGGAATGGCAGTGAAGTGTTTGCTGTGTCCGCTGTCCGAGGATTTCACCGCTTCTTCTCAGTGCTGCAAATCGTAACTCTTGACCGACAGCTCCAGCCCTGGAAAGTGCTCTCTTCTGTTATTTACGATCAAAGGGAACAGTTGTTTATCATATTTTATATCGAGTTCATTGTTCTGTGTATGTTAGCCTACATCTCATATATCGTGGAAAAGGATGAAAACGAACAGTTCGACAACATTGCTGAGGCCATGTGGTGGTCGGTAGGTGCTCTTGCTCATCTTAATCATTCTATTCATATGAAAAATGATATAATTGTAGGTGGTCACTTTATCTACAGTAGGATATGGAGACAGAGTTCCCGTATGTGAAGTTATTGGTGTGATCTAGCAAATTGATAAAATCCATCTAATATTTTTAGGCGACCTGGCTCGGAAAATTGATATCAAGTATTTTTACAGTATTAGGAGTGGCCATATTCGCACTGCCTGCGGGCATAATAGGTGCCGGTCTAGCGCTTAAGGTGGAGGAAGAGGAGCGGAACAGACAGCGCAAGAAGAAGAAGGCGGCGGCGGCCACACTCATACAGTGCACGTGGAGGTGCTATAAGGCAAACATCAAATACAACGAAACGTCGGAATTCTTTTCTCACAAACCCTCCGATATATTCAAATTATATCACTTCGAGACCATTGAGAAAAAGTTCATTTCTTTGACAAAATTTTTTATCGCAAAACAAAGATTTAATGAACTGTTGAGACCACTCGATATCAAAAGCATTATCGAGAGCTACAAATACGGACAAATGGATGTCATGTCTCGGGTCAGTCATATGCAGAACACTATCGATACGATCGGCACTCGGGTCGGACTCAATGAGAACTATATTCAGAGCTCTCAGTCGGCACTCAATGCAAAGATTGAAAACATCCAGAGTTTGGTGGAAGACATCGAAAACAAAATCGAAAAACAAAACCGAATAATCGACTGTCTGTCGGCTCATCCCATGTTTGAACAACAGTTCATTGATTTCGTTCATGACTTCTCCAAGAATGGTTTTCAAACACCATGGTCAGATTGTAAAAGAGTCTCATTTTGAATTGTATCAAATAAATTGTTTCATCAAAATATGTGCAAGGTCTTAATTCTAGAGTTAAACAACAAGCGAAGAATCTTATACTAAGTTAGTTGAATTTTATCTGATCAAATATAATCTAGCAACATTTCTATGTGTTGTTCTCTTTTATTTTTAACAAATGAGTCTTAATTTAAACATTTAGTGAAATGTGTTTTATCGGTAAATGGCTTTCCATCGGAGCAAACAAAGTCATTGACCCTATATTTGAGCCGAGGATTCTTTACTAACCAATAGGATCGACAGTCACTGCAGTCAAACCGGTGTCCAAGAGTAGAAACAATACTTCTATTGTTTTCCAAAAGAAAGGGTAGAAATGCTTTTTCGTCCAAAAATTGGAGATTTTGTTCTTTAGATTTACTCAAATACATGAAATCGACGGCTCTTTTCTGAAAGTGAGTCAACGAATGGGTAGAAAAACTCGAACTATTCATCCGATTATTGTCATTGAATATGAAGACCAGACTTCCATCGTTGGGATGAAGAAAATGAAAGGCATTTTCGGGAATATAATCGATATTAGTTTGTGTTATTTCCAAGGTATTTAAGATTTTCAAATATTGGAACGCATTTTCTCCAATTTTCCTAATACTGGGTCCTCTCAGAGTGACGTCTTCTAAGAGGTCGTGATGTGACAAACCATAAGATGGTATTTCTGTTATGTTATTGAAGTCAAGGGACAAGACATCAATGTTTTTAAACTTTTTGACGGCACCGAACAGAGAGGTGTGGTTTTCTAGCTTTGGGTTATAGAATATTCTCAAAGAAGAGGTCACTTTAGTTGTACTGCCGAAAGCCTCCTCATGAATAAAGGTTAGATTTTTAGCTTGCTCAATTGTTATGTCCTCAAATGTTAAGTCCAAAGTTGTGTCGGCTTTCAATTCGGTTATATAAGTGTTGTTGAGATGAAAGCGATCGAAACTCTTCTTATTTTTTGGAAGACTTTTGCTTAGATTTGAGAATATTTTTTTCAAATCAATGGGAGTATTTCCACCACAATAGATACCATGGTCAAATGGCGGATCTCTAATACATTTGCATGGTGTTAATAATTTTGGATCGGGACAGTCCCCCAAAACATGAGCCAAATTGATAATTAGGAAAGAGATTGAAACTGAAATCAATCAGAAATTGAATTTATTTGACATTAACTTAACTTACAGTTAATTAATGAATGCATTGATTTCTTACTTATTCTTCACTTTTTTTTATAATCAATAAAATATTTTCAGAAAATTAACTGAAATAACAATTTTTGAAATAATTTCAATGAATTGATATCTTATCAAAATTAAACAGATGAGAGTCACATAATTTGTCCCAAGAGTACAATTCGTAGGGAATAAAAAAATTTATCCAAATATAGATTTCAATTTCAATGTTAATCATATTATTTAATGGAGCATGGTCAACTTTGACATTTAGTGAAATGTGTTTTATCGGTAAATGGTTTTCCATCGGAGCAAACAAAGTCATTGACCCTATACCTGAGCCGAGGATTCTTTACTAACCAATAGGAACGACAGTCACTGCAGTCAAACCGGTGCCCAAGAGTTGAGACAATACTTCTATTGTTTGCCAAAAGAAAGGGTGAAAATACCTTTTCGTCCAAAAACTGCAGATTTTGTTCTTTAGATTTACTTAAATAATAGAAATCAACGGCTCTTTCCTGGAAGTGTGACAAAGAATTTACCGCAAAACTGGAACTATTGATGCGATTATTGTCATTAAATATGAAAACCAAACCCCCCTTATCTTGAATCAGAAAATGAAAGGCATTTTCGGGGATATAATCGATATTCGTTTGTGTTATTTCCAAAGTATTTAAGATTTTCAAGTATTGGAACGCATTTTCTCCAATTTTCTGAATACTGGGTCCTCTCAGAGTGACGTCTTCTAAGAGGTCGTGATGTGACAAACCATAAGATGGTATTTCTGTTATATTATTAAAATCAAGAGACAGGACGACCAGGTTTTTAAACTTTTTGACGGCACCGAACAGAGAGGTGTGGTTTTCCAACTTTGGGTTATAGAATATTCTTAAAGAATTTGTGACATTAGTTGTGGCTCCAAATGCGTCCTCATGAATGGAGGTTAGATTTTCAGCTTGCTCAATTGTTATGTCGCCAAATGTCAAGTCCAATGTTGTGTTGGCTTTCAATTCGGTTATATAAGTGTTGTTCAGATGAAAGCGATCGAAACGTTTCTTATCTTTTGGAAGACTTTTGCTTAGATTTGAGAATATTTTTTTCAAATCAATGGGAGCATTTCCACCACAATAGATACCATGCTCAAATGGCTTATCCCTAACACAATTACACGGCACCATCAGTTTTGGATCGACACAATCACACAAAATAGTAGTCAGAAGAGAAACGAAAACTGAAATCCATTAGAAATTGATTTGAAATTATCATAACTTACAGTAAATTAATGATTGCATTGATTTGTTGGTGTGAAAGCACATCTCATCTCACCATTTGATGTGCTCTCCAGGTGTAAAACTCGTTGTTTAAGTGGATAAATAATTTGATCCGAGAAATAAAGGTTTTCCAGAAAGTAGTAAAAACTTTTCTCTCAATGTTTTGTTTCCTCTTCTGTTGGGTTTCTCTTTGTCTGTCTGATCGAC
>JAQGBD010002280.1:0-10621 GCA_034698165.1 Punctoribates punctum
ATTTACCGAAAATTACCAAAAATATCCAAAAAATTGCCGCCGCGCTTCGCGCGGCGTCAATTTTTTGCCCAATTTTTTCTTTGATCCTAGGGGGGGCCAAATCAAAAGGCCCCCCCTTGCGCACCCCTGCATTAAACATTTACATATCATTTTTAAGTCACCAATCATATTTAATTGCAATCATTCGGATTAAATAAAATAAGGATTGATTAAAATTAATTATGATCTAATCTAGCAGGATTTTCCAGATTATCTTTCAATTAGGTGTTAAATGAGTGAATATATTTAATTAAATGCAAAAATCATGGGATGGTATGAATGGATACCATTAGAAGATTATTGCATTACTCAGTCTTATGAGTCCTAATATTCTTAAATTGGTCTCAATTTATGGAATTGTGTCTAAAAAAATATTAAAGAGTAGAAAAGCGACGATATATTTGTGACAATATATGCCATAATAACTTATTTAGATGTGATTCACACGAATAAATAATAAAAGGCTTTACACGCGAGTGGCGTGTCCTCAAACTTGATGGCACTGTCACTCTGTTTGCCGGTGACAATGGTTGTGCCAAAAGTCAAGTTAAACATTGATTTGACAATAGATTGCCGGTCGATGTCTGCCATTTGTGCCATTAGTTTATTAGTTTTGCTAATGGGATGGGAATGAGATGCTCTAGTTATATTAAATGAGTGATCAGTGTCTCCAATGACAGCACTGGTATTAACCAAACAAAACACTATTCAATTGCGATCCAATGTTACGCCACTTATGAATAAAAATAAAAAACTGTCTCTAATTGGGTTTCGCAAAGAGATTCACAAATTGAAAGAATCTTTGAAAATGTGTTTGCATTAAAACAATTCAAAACTTTTTGCCCTGTTCAAATATTTATCAACTACTTTAATCTGAATCCATTCTTTGTCTGATTAATGCATTCGACAAAATCTTTTCCGCCATTGTTCTCCTCGATTATTCACTACAGGAGACACTCAACCAGAAAGAACCGGATAAAGATCTCAGTAATTATTCATTTCCATCTGATTGGAGACACGTTCTATTCAAGAAAAAATCATTCTCACAAGTTTGATCATGCTAGACTCACAACATTATTCTCAGCCAAATGTTCGGGTGGTTCGGGCGGTTCGGGCAGACAAATATGCTTTTGAAAATTCAAATCAATTAATTGAACTGAATTTAAGAGCACTTCTTTGTATCACTCAATTGATTGGCAAAAGTGTCGACAGATTTGAAAATTTTCCAAATTATTTAAAATAAATTCTGTGCTAATGTTTCCAAAGACTACCCCTTAAAAAACACTTGACTGGAGAGCACAGGGATTGGGCGCATCCAATGGACCGCTCAATATATTCATGATTTTGATCTGTAAGTGAATTAATTCAATTTGATATCATTATGGAAAAGATGAATAAAGTAAAAGCAATTACTAATTCAATTCTCTCTCACGAAAGTATCTCAAAGTTTATGCTCAGAATATTTATCACTTCCGATAAAAACACGAAATTATTTCAAAAAATATTTTAAGGACTTAACCAAACATTTCATGCATTTAATCTCCGCTGGAATTGATTAAATAGAAAAAAGAGCAAGATTAACTCTATTGACAATTGAATTTTTGGAAAATGTGTTGAATTAAATAAAGGTGAATTCCGTTAAACCTTTTTGAGCCACAAAACCAATAAAATCTGAATAATTTCTTTGAGGATATCTTGAATTTCACAGAATTAATGCATTTTTTGAAGTGAAGAATCATCAAAATAATTGTTTTCACTCACTAAACATTTAATTCAATTATTCCTCTTCTGAGACATTTTTGAAGTGGGTTTTGGCGAAGAACTCAATTCAAACAAATTAAACAACAAAATGAGATAAAAATAAATTTAATTATAGACAAAGAGAAGGAAGAAATTCACGAATCAATTGAGAATAAAATACTTAATTTTGTGTCAATTGATTGAATAACGAATTATATTAGTGATCAGTCGTTAGTCCCTTTCAAACATTGTATTAGTATTTATCCACAATTACTTCCAATCAAAATCCAGAACACATTTATTTGGCCAACAATTCGTTAAAATTTCAGATCAATTGAGCAAAAATGTTAACAGAATGCGAAAAATGGTATTACCCGTGAGTTTTCTTATGGGAAGAAAGCAAAAAATTTGATATAGAAATGGGAATCGAATATTGAATTTATCGGTGTTTAGTGAATCACTTACTCTTGTAATGTATTGAGTGCAATAGGAGGCCGTCCACTGATATAAAAAGAGATATAATATTAGAAAACATATTTCTTCACTTCATATCGATTGAGGAAATAATTCTTAACCAAAAATGTTATCAGTTTTATAGCTTTAATTTTTTCTCCTCACTTATACTTTAACACTGACTCTGGTGTTCAGGAAATAGATTTTTGTTGGTTTTTAGACAAACTATAAATTTGAAAATCATTATCTGTGAAGTAATACTAATTTGACGGCACGACTATATCTGAGACACTAATCGTCATAAGTTCGACAAAATTGATGACATATTTCATGCATAATATGGAGATTTGTTTGGATTTTATACCAAATCTATAAATTATTTTTCTTCTTGGAATCAAATTTGAATATACAGTACACACGAGTTGTCAAACATGATAGCGGTGTCACTGCTATCAGAAAAAGCATTTCAAACACATTAACACTCATATCGTTTTTGATTTTTTCTTTTCTAAAACTTTTTCAATTCAAACAGAATTTCTTTTCGCTTATCGTTTGAATAATTTTTGTGAAAATTGGAAAATATTTCACTGAAATTAAACAGACTTTTTCGTGTATTACTCATGTATTTGATTGATAATCACTCAAATAATTAATCAAATTCTCAGTTATAATGATTTAAATGATTTTCCTTTTTATAGTCGACTCTTATAATTAATTACTTTTTGATCAAAATTTGATTAATTTTCGCATTAGATTTGCTATTTTTCAAATATTTTTTAGAAATTGAAACGAAATGATTCAAAACTATAAAATTTTAAAAACATATTTTCTTCTAATATAGAGATGTTATGATTCATATAGAGTTTTAAAATTTCATCAAATTTTGGATAATACTAGAGCTATAATAAGGGGTCAAATATTTTAACTACTTTTGAGTGAAAAAGTTTAAAACACTTTAGGTTTGAATGTTATGATCGAGGAAAATAGAAAATTCTGGTTTCAACCTAAAATGTTTGTAATTCAACTTATTTAAGGAACTGAGAGTCACGCCCTTCTTTCCACCCCCTCCTACTTTTGAAGAATTTGAATGAAGACTGACTGAAAAACTATAGTATCAAGTAGAAAATAATGATCAAAATGCATAATGGATTCTAATGGAAAATTTCCTAGCACACTCTATTCAATAGGATCGGTTCAAACCATGATTTTTATTTTTAGAAAAATGATTAAACTAGATTGAGCAATCACAATTTGCTAGAAAATGTTTATTAATTTAATTATAAATATAAAAAGTGATGAATTAATGAATTGTAATATAATAATAGTTGGAATCGATTGACAATATGTTTGATTGGATGAGAGGATAATTTAGTGGACTATTTGGTGGACTGTTATCACTCTATTTCGCGTGTTTAGCACTCATTTAAACAAATGTTAAGACAGTCAAAATAAAAAGCGCTGTCCCTTCGGTTGACAGCACCGGCGATAATGTTTACATTTCATGATTGTCTAATCATATTTTTATTGATCCCTTGACGCGAATTCACTGATAATACACATAAACGCCAAATGCATTCTCACAGCAAAACACAAAATTCAATTTCATTTATGAATTGGCCTTTTTTGCACAGAATATGTTTTCTCATTCAAATCAATGACTGTGTGCTGCACAGCCTTATCATCACTGATTCCGGTTTTGTCGAAAACAAAATTATATAATACCATAGATTTGATGCTTCCATACATTGACTGCAATTTATCTCTAAATTTCATTTAATATCTGCTTTCAGTCTTTTGTCACAGAATTAGTAAAAATCTATAAAAATAATATAATTCCTATTCATAGCATTGATTGGAAATATTTTTATCAAATTTATTCAATACTTTATTGCAATCTCTGGAAAAACACTAAATTCTTAGATAATCACAAGTATTGAGTGAATGAAAAACCTTTTCAGTAATCTTTAATCACAAGTTTGACAAAAGATTTGATATATTCTTGAAATTCATTTGAGTCGAGAGATGTTCAAAGGGGTCGACACTAACTCAACAATTAGTGAAACAAAAGAATTGTTGAAATTAAGCCATTTGTGTGAAAATAAGGTTATCGGCGATCTTTGACTTATCTTCAAAACAATTTGATTTGCCGGACAACCAAAATATTCCTAAACATATTTTTAAAGAATTTATTTGAGGCAAATGCCTAAATTAAATGGAAAATAAGCTAGTATCCATATGATAATTCAATAAAATATGGCTTAAAACTAAAGTTGACTTGGTAATCTTACAGTGATTGCAAATTTGGCGCAAATAGACTGACGTAAGAGTGTTGTCATGACTACGAACTGCAATATTGAGTGACATTATGTTAAAAATACAGACGAATCCCGTTTTCCCAAATCATATCACTTTTTCAGGAATTACTTCGAATTATTCAAAATTCTAATAAAAAGTAAAATCAAAAGTTGAAAAAATTTAGAGGAAGGCATCAATTTATATATGATTTGAACACAACTTTCCTCAAAATCTTACTCATTAAACAACTGTTACGAAAGTTTAACCGTAAATCACTTGAATTGAATATTTTGACCAGAATTTGGACATAAGATTGAAAGTAGAGTTTGTTTGGAACCATATGAAAGACAACTCATAACAGATGGCATTTACTCTACAAATGCTTATCAAATGTATTGATAACCAACGACTTAATTGGTCTTAAAACGTGTCCACACATTTGCACACATTTGCTCGCATTTGTCGCTAAATATCAATATTTGTTTGCAATTATCTTGAAATTAGTGCCGAAGTAAACAATTGAATCTAATCTTAAGATTTAGAGAAGATTTTAAGGGATAAAAACGAGTACTTATTGGCGCTAAATGTAAGTCATATTTAACTGAAATACCGGTAAAAATTGAAAACCATTTCAAACATATTTTCCTTCCTTTAAACCAAATAAAAACCATTGAATTCATTAAATTTTTAATCAGTTTTTCGCGACTTTTCTACAAATTGAGTATTGGATTAGTTATTGATTAAAAGATTAAGAAATATTTGACACTCGAGTCAGTGGTGACACATCTTAAGTGTCTTATTTATGAAGTGATTGCAATAATTGGTGTTCACTACCGAACAGACTATTATTAAAACTGATTAATCGTTTCGATAATATAAGAGATTAATTCAATTGATCTGTGAATCAGTTGAAGGCAATCAAATTTGCTGAATATCAGTGTACTTTTCTCTCAATACAAATGATTGAATTCATTGCGATTTGTTATAAAAACTCATTTTCATTATCATTACTGAAGTCAAGGTCTTATCGAAGATTAACCATTTGGTCATCGCTAACATCTTTACGTCACTTCTCGACAAACAAATATCAAAATCGTTTGATTCAATCGACTAATTGTCTCAGCGATAGCTCAGTCATCAGAACAGCTCTACCTCTAAGACATTGGTCACAAAGTTTTTTACCGTTCAGTTGTTTGGGTAAAAGAAGAGTCTCTTCATTATCTTCAATGGCCTTCACTATTGACCGAAGAGGAGCTGAAAATAGCACCGATTTTCGCATTTATTACAGTAAGTCTTCATTACAGTCAACTCAGCCCTCATTTGATCCCATTTTTTAAAAATTGAAGTTTATTTTTGAAAAGAGTGATCATTCCTTAGCGGACAGAATAATATAAACTTGCAATCGATAAATGCAAACAAATTTTATCCAAATTTAAAAGACAATAAAATTATAGTGAAATCCACAATAACTGAGAGACAATTGACTAACGCTTTACTTATTTTTAATGTTATGAAAAATAAAGTCCAATGAGTTGTATGGATGAGCGATGAAGTATGAGTACCACTATCTGCTACCATCTAATATCTAATATCATCTAAAACTATCTAGATACAATTGATGTATTCCACACGACGTTTGATACAATTCTTGCAAATCATAGCTCTTTAGTAATCAATATAAAGATTATGGCAATAAATTAGTCGTTTGTCTGATTCTGTGTTGTCGTTGAGCTCTGCTCTGAATCTGTTCTCCAATTGGTCTCATTTCTAATGAATATTCATTTATTAATATAAGCTATCGTTTGGCGGATAGACTCCAATAGAAGTCCATAATTAACTTAAGTCTGATTTATTTGCCAAAAGGACTCGACTCATGTGATTAATGTTTTGATGAATTCTCTCTCTTCCTCTTCAGTGTTGGAATAGAAATGAAAACAGTATTCAATTCAATACTTCCAACGAAAAACTCGATTCAATTATTAGTCTCTCCTTTCAGTCAATAAGTTGTTTGCAAATTAATGTTATTTTATTGATCTATGAATCAAAAGAATTCAACAAAATATTAAACAAATATAAATAAATAGATTATTCGAACCGAAGAACTTTCACTCTTTAAAAACTAAATATTTTATTTATAATTGTGTGCAGAGGACAGTGCGGGTAATGTGATATCACCCTGGCACGACATTCCCATGTTTGCCGATGAGGGCAATCGTGTCTACAATATGGTGGTAGAGATCCCGCGATGGACTAACGCCAAAATGGAGATCTCAACCAAAGAAGCCCTCAATCCTATCAAACAAGATGTCAAAAAGGGTGCCCTCCGTTATGTCCGCAACTGTTTCCCTCATAAGGGCTATATCTGGAACTACGGCGCTATTCCCCAAACATGGGAGGATCCAAACCATTTGGACGAACTGACGGGTGCTAAAGGAGATAACGACCCGATCGATGTGATTGAAATCGGATCCCGTGTCGCTCAGAGGGGAGAAGTCATTAAAGTCAAAGTCTTAGGAGTAATGGCTCTCATCGATGAGGGAGAGACTGATTGGAAAGTGATTGCCATCGATGTGTCCGATCCCGAGGCCGATCAGCTGAATGACATCCAAGACGTTGAGTTACTAAAGCCGGGACTGATTCGGGCCACTCACGAGTGGTTCAAGATTTACAAAATCCCTGACGGAAAGCCTCCGAATCAGTTTGCGTTCAACGGAGAGCCTAAGAACAGAGAGTTCGCTGAGAAGACGATCGCAGAAACAAATAAGTATTGGAAGGAATTGGTGTCCAATGCGTCCAATACTTCAGAACTGGATTTGAAGAACACAACTCTTAACAACTCGTATAAGATTGATGTCCAAAATGGAGTCACAGCCATAAATCAAAGACAGGAATCGGCAAAACTGGCGGCACAGCCTATAGACGATCAAACAGCTATTGATAAATGGTATTACATTACACTACCCTAACTGTGACGGCTCCGGGACTTTACTCCTAAATAGAGTTAATGTCAGCTCAGAATAAAACAACATTTCACTCGAATTCAATTCAATGATAAACTTTTATCTCAAAGTAAATGTCTTTTTCTGTCAGTAATTTCGGATAAGAAATGATTTTCTATCGAATCGATGAATAAATTATTGGAAAAATTGAAATAAATTTAATTTTATTTTTCAAATGTTTATAAAATTATTATCAAAAACATAACGAATTGAATGAATAGTTTTGAGTAAAATAATGTCTGTTTCTTATGGTTTAGTCGTCAATAAAATAATTTATCAAACGTTTGACTTTCAAACAACCGATCGTTTTGTCTACAAATTTAATACAATAGCTCTCAATATAAGACCAAAGGCTGAGACCTAATGTGTATTAAAATTATTTACGGCTTAACTCCCAATCCGCTCATTATTCACATAAATGTAATTTTCACAAAAAGTGACGATTTTTCAAAAGTTTCTGATTTTTGTCGCTATTATTACTATAATTATCGAAATTTACATATTTTTCTGACTAAAAATTGCCAGAAGTTGTCCCAAATTTCAGTTATAATAACTTCTTTTTGCGCTTAAATCTCTTCATATTTCTCTTAATTCTTCCCAAGTTTCGAAATGACTTAAAATTACTACCATTTGGTTGTTTAAACGATTGGTGTGCGCCCCTCTCCCCCTCTTCATCCTCTGTTTCGTCAATTTTTCTCTTTTTTCGCCTATTTTTTCTTCGTTTTGACCTTTCGTTGAGTTGAGGTGTTGTTTGACTTCTCTCTTGCATTGAATTATTGATTTGTTGGTGAGTTTGAGTCGGAGTCAGAGTCAGAGTGTGTGCAGAGCTGAAGGCAGTGGTGTTGGAGTACAATATTGTCTGCTGTGTTGGCTCTGAAATGCCTCTATTTTTCCGACTTTTTCTTTTGAAAGGAGTGCTATCATTGAGAGGAGAGCTATAACTACTGGAAATCAAATGAGTGGTACCATTGGTTTCGGGGTAATGCCATTTGATGTGTTTATTCTTATTATTAAAAGTGGAGGCAATGGCAGCACTGGTTGAGGGCATGGGTTCGGCCAAATCCGAACGATCTAATGGTTTATTAAATGATGCGCTCAAACGACTCAATTCATTGCCAGAAATTCTTTTCACAAATTCATTAAATAAGACCCTTTCGGAGGAATCATTGCTTCTATTATTAGGTTGTCTTCCATTAAAACAATGACTTTTTCTTGTATTAGGCATTAAGACAGACACAGGAGTCATACGTTTCTCCGTTGAATTCTTAGAGCATTCCTTTCAAAATAAATTAAAGAGAAAGACATGAGTCTAATGTCATTATTGCTCTTATTATTGGTCTTAAAATTTATTCTCCAATTAATATAACGACTAATAGAAAAGTCAAATAATATTTAATCAAAAGAAATAATACAAATACTCACAAAACCGAAGTGTTTACCGATTGCTCCGCAATTATAGCAACACATTCGCCAATTTGATCTCAACTCTGAAATCATTGGCTCTTCTTTGGAGAAAGTGGTCTAAAAATAAACATAACATCCAATCAATTAAACTATAAATTGACTGATTTTCGAGTGGAAGACAGTCTTAGGCCTACCGTTAAGTGATATTTCCTCCAATTATAAGTGCATTGATTTGTTTTATGTCCTCTAAGACCACATTCATCACAAACTAATTGATTGACCGAAACGTTACAATTTTTATACCGATGCGAAACACTGAAACATAGGGAGCATAATATGGACCGACATCTGTCACTTTTATGTCCGTTGAGTCCACACAGAGAACAGGTCGGACTCTTCTGTTAATTGAAAAATTGATCTTAAATTAGGAATAAATCATTTTTTTGTAGAAACCTTAGGGAGTGGACAGTCTCTGGCCTGATGTCCCCTTTCATTACAATTATAACAAATGAATTTATTTTTGTAATATCTGTTGTTTTTCTTATTCGTCAGAAGAATGTCGTTATGACTCACTTTCCAGTGATTCCGATCAGAACTCATTCGACTAAAATTTTTGGCCTCTTCTTCGCTGTCATAGTTGTCTTCGTCATAGAATTCGTTCATCACTTCCAAAGAAGTCTTCTTAAGATTATTTACATTTCCCAAAGAAATGTCTATTTTTGTCTTAGGGTTTGGTAAAATGTTTTGTGTCTTCTTCGGTGAAATCTGTTTGACTCGAGATCTTGTTTTGGGTTCTTTGGCCCGAGAATTGTCTTCAATGATAACTACGTCTGAATCTTCTGAAGAGTCGTCGATTTCGATGACATCTACTTTTCGTTTGTTTGCGTTATAAGAGATATCTTTACTGCAATTCAAGTGAAAGTCATCGGAAAAGTCTTCGTCGCTTTGATCTAATTTTGAGTCCAAAAGTCGGAATAAGTTATTCAATGGTTTATCCGATGATATCTTCGTTTTGTTAGAAATGTCTTTCGATTCAATGGTCTCTTGACTTTTGATTGGCTGCGGATTTGTCTGAAGTTTGGTTAACACGGTTTGAGAGTCAGGCACTTCGGGAACCAAATGTTGGTCATCGGCAGCCATTCCGTGGTGTATGGCTCCATACAACCGGACCTCAGTCTCGGAGTCAATTTGATCTGAATTATAGTCAGAGAAGTGGTCACTCTCTTCATACAAATCCATCTAATTTTTAAATAAAAGGATTAATTAAAATAATAAAATCTCATCAAAACATTGGTTCACATCATATGAGTTGCCTTTTAGTCACTCTTTTCATAACACGCGTAAAGCAGACGGACTTTAAATACAAGACTTCACTAAATATTATAACTATTTTCTCTTAAAACGAATACAAATTCTCTGCAAAAATAGTATATTAAATGATTTTCATATCTCTTCAAATTTCAATTCAAAGTTTACGTCTGTTTTGTATTGAATTTGATTCACACAAATATTTAATCAAAACAATTAATAATTACTAAATAATTAGAAATAATTAGATTTTTCCTTCAGTTGGCTATAGATTGTTTGCTATTATATTATTTAAATCACTTTCTTTTAGTTAATAATAGTTATAATAACTAATAATAAGACATAATTGATGTGAAGTAATGTAAAGCATTGAACGTCTCTTC
>JAQGBD010002281.1:0-10619 GCA_034698165.1 Punctoribates punctum
AAAGATTTGGACCATGCTGTATATGATATATCTAATATGTTTGCAGAATATTCTCTATGACTCCGATATAAAAAAACCATTAAAATTATGTGCAAGCTCATTAAAGGGGAGAGAAGAAGAAGCTGTTTATTAGTCAGTTTCCTATTTGACATTGATATTGATTTTGGTCTTATCTAGCATTTCAATGCGCTCTGTATTACAAACTGTGTATTTAGTGCAGTCCCTAATTGTGTTCTCGTCGTCGGCATCAGCACAGGTCTGGTCGATGTTATCCGTCTGAACCTTATAGTACTTTAGGCACCGGAACACACATTCGAGCGACTCCTTGACCATTGCCCTATACGAGGCGTTGTAATAACAGTATATGAATGGGTTGTAACTGTAGTTTCATAGCATCCGAGACATTATGAATGGCAGAGGAGTACCAGAATTGAGTAGAAATTGAAAGAAAAAGAGATTTAATTATTCATTGAATTAACGCAAACCTAAAGCAAAGGCTCTTTTGTCTAATGCTTTGGAAGAGAGAATCAAATCAAAAACAAAACAAAAACGCTTTTAATTAAATTTCAACACAAAAAACAAAAAAGAAGATGAAGTGATATTTAAACTTGTTCATTTACCAAACAGAAGACATTGCCAGCCAATGACACTAGATAAAAGGAACCAGATAAATCGGTTAATAAAATTGATAGACACTAATGGTTGTCGTCATTTGCATTACGATTTCCTGGCGTTAAATAACTTTTAAGAAACTCTGTATTAAATGATCGAGTCTTATGAGTCCATATTAAATACCCAGGGTGATATAAATCAAGAAGAAAGAAAAGAAATCATTGAATTTTATATGAAGTCATTAGTCTATGTGCTGGCTTAGTTGCCGGAGTGAGTCAATTCCCACACGGAACAAAAATCGGGGATATATGCCAACGATATATCAGAAACAATTGATTTGAATTCCCTTGCTTATTTAATCAAAGATGAATTCAATTGAATATATTCTATTGAGACAGTAGTTGATTCCTAATAAATATTTAGGTCATTTAAGACTGTGTACTATGGTTAACCATGCTTCTACTCTTATAAAATTCGTAGAAGGTTAATAAAATTTAATCTGGGCCTCATTACTTGAGCTAGATCAAATTAAATTCCGGGTTTTCTTGGAATTTAGGAAAAATTTTAATGATCTTGATCTTGAATAATGTGAGTCTGAGTGCCAGTGCTTCGAGTTTTCTGATAAAGTGCGGGATTACATTGCTCGAATGAGCCTGGATCAAATTCAACGGCTCATAAGGATTTCCTCGATAAGTCAAATTGTGAAACAGTTTGCGATAAATCTCAAAAGACTTCGATCATTAGAGTTGATGCAAAATGGATTTCAATAGGCAAAGGGTTCTTGTGTTCTGGCTCATTTAATTTTAACAATTACTGATAAGCAGAATAAGAATTCACTTACCACGATGAACACTTTGAAATTATGCTTGAATATTTTGAAGTCGACAAAGAGATGGTATAAATTAATCGGTGCCCTAAACATAATATAAGGCACAGAATAAATTTCAAGAAAGACTACGAAAAATGAACAAAACTTTTCTTCTTTTGAAATCATTTTTCAGAAAATATGAGAAAATATACGAAAACTTATTGAATGAAAATCAGTTACAAAGCAAACGAAACGAAGAGATGACAAAAAACAAGAGAATGATTGATAAATACTCTCCAAGACGTAAAACAAAAGCAGAGAATTGTAAACAAGGAATATATTCTAAAGGAATAAAGGATCAATGGTCTGTCAATAATCAAGATAAAATACTTTTCAACCAAAAACCACATTAAATCAGAAGCTGTAAAACAAATACTAAAACTCGGAGTAATTTATTGAATCTGTTGAGAGAATTGGCAACTTTTCTATCAATCTATAAGCTTGCTCATTTCCTCCTATTTCCCTTGCTAATAAAAATAACCCAATCAATGGAATGACAATCAGAACTACAATCTCATTATCGCCGGTTCAGTGCCCAACAAATCTGAATAAAGTAATCTATTTAAAATACAAACTGTGTCAGACTAATTCGAATAATCTAGGTAATTCATCAATTAGTGTGAAACTTCATTTAATACACAAAAGCATTCAATGAAAAGTACAGTAAGTCTTTGAAACAGAGATGCGGACCGACTCAGGAGAGGGGTATCAGACAAAACATTTTGTTAGAGAGGAAATTATATTTTCAAAATCTCGATAGACCTAGATTGTGTTCCTAGACCTAATATTAAAGTAAGGGAGACTTGATAGCTCGAAGGAGGCGATAGGGACAGACCAAAAAATCTTCTATATTGGATTTTAAATAAATGGCCTGAAAAGTAGGGGGTATTTACCCCCTGATCCGCATCAATGATTCTAAGCAGTAATTTCTTATGACTTTTGTCTATGGATGACATCGAAAGCCAAACAAATTCATCGAAAAAATCGCTAAACTTTTTAAAGGCTTAATCTATTTGTGAGAAAAACTACTGAAAAGAGCAGATAACTGAAGCCATGAAAACCCTGGAGCTATGAATACGCTATTCCTTAAAATCATTAAATAGAAGTTAGAAAAAGATTTTTTAAATAAAAATTTGCTTGCTTCAAATGGCTTCCTTAAAGTTTATTATTAATAATAATAATACTAAACAAGAGCCTCAATATCAATGAAAACTAATAAATTAACCCGTGCCATTTTAATCATGCTAAAAATACTTACCAGCAGACAGCGAAAACGATCACAGCTAGAGCGAGCATAATGATTCTTCTCCGCTTGGCCTCGATCTGGCGGCGCTTCCTCTCATCATTAGACTGTCCCGCTAATTTACCCTGTCTATAGACAACGCAGCCTATCTTGGAGTAGACAAAACAGGTGATCGCCAAAGGGATCAGGTATTGTGTCAGAAGAATCTCAACGGAGAGAAATAATTGAAATTTGATGCCAATGTCCGGATATTGGGGACGGCATCGGATGTATTCTCTGCCGTTGACCTTCGCATCCCTGAGCCGATTGAAAATGCTGACCGGCAGCGAGAAGAGAATAGCCATCATCCAGATCAGGGCAATCAGGCCGAGCAGTTTCATTGGTGAAAACGAACGAAACGACGACCGCTTAGTTATGGTCCGATACCTGTGCAGTGAGATAACTGTCATCGTGAATGTCGACACATATACACAAGAGGTCTGTATTAAGGGCACGAATAAGCAGAGGAAAGACCCGAACGGCCAGTTGGGTAAAAGGAGTCGGGCGATGTTGAATGGTATGTTGAAGGCGGTCATCACAATATCACTACAGGCCAGAGATGCGATCAGTATGTTCGTGGTCGTTCGCATCTTCTTCTTAGTGAACGCTATCTTACAGACCAATAGATTGCCGCAAAGGCTGACGATCACAATCAGGGTATAAAACGATATTATTAATGCATTTCTAGCCGTCTGTTGTTCACTAAAGTTGGGGGAAGGCGTTGGCCCATCACTACCATTGATGGATATAATACTACCATTATATCCATCAATGTATGTGCCGTTCAATTCATACATTATTGTTGTGTTTACTTCTATTGAAGACATTTTTATTGAAATCTGGGATCAAATTCTGTTTTTTTCGGTGAAACCCACTTCACTGTAAGTAAGAAATCATCGACGGTTTTGCACAGAATATATTCTTAGTCATCAAATGTAGAAAAAACTTTATTCATCAAAAGCCAACTTTGCTTTTAGTGATCATTTTGACTGAAACCGAGAATTTTTTTTACTGTATTTTTCCGGAGCTATAGTCGACGGCACGGAATATAAGAATTGACACAATTTTCAAACACTATTAAGGCTTCACTTAATTCACATATTAAACGCTAATTATAGGAAATAAACGTAAGAATAGTATTGATTCTGATGAGAAGGAATTTTATTCAGCACTGGGTGTTAGAAACGGCAGAAAAAAGTTTCATTCCGTACTCTGTAGCTAAACATTTGTTAAGTGCTTAGCGTCGGAGGATTGGGATGTTTGGTACGGCAGTCGCACCGCTTCGAGTTTGAGCCTCAAAGGCCTGACCGGAGCGCATGTCTCATACCATAGACTCCAAGTCAAGTGAAATACTCTGTGTTTTTATTCTGTGTTTTCGACTATTGAGTTGTAAACCAATTCTGATGGAAAGGAATTTCATATAAGAATTTTCGGTTTACTTTTCAGAAGCATTTAAAGAATTTTTTGCTTTCTTTAGGTTCGGAGCGTCAGAAAAGGACAGAATAAAGAAAGAAATCAAAATTAAAAAATGATTTTCTATTTATTCTTCGAAATTCTGAATTTATTCCTCGAGTTATGAGTCCATAGAAAAAGCAATTCAACAAATTCTTGGACAAAAAAAAAATAATAATTCAGTGATTTATTTAATCGGATTTTCCTTCAAATCAGAACTCGTTTTCAAAGTTCGGAAATTCGCTCATTTTTTCTCATAAAAAGATGAAAAAGAAATTTCAATTTTTATCAAATTTTTTCTTTTTCTTGGAAATTATTTTCAAATTTATCTCAATTTATGAGTTATGGACAGACTTTTTGCTTATATTCCGAATCATTTTTCAAACTTATTAACAGATTTGTAGGCATTTAATGTCAACAAAATTTTTTGAGAAATATCTCAAGAATTTTACACTTAATTTATTTGTCACTTAACTAAAGTCAGATTCAATTTTCACAATTCTTTTGATTGAAATATTTGTCACTTTGTTTCTTTACCAAGGTCTCTTTTCATACGCATTACAATAAACCTATTTCTGTTTTAATAAAAGAAAATTAATTCACTTTATTCTAATCAAATGTCAAATACAGTTTGAATAATGAGATTTTAAAATAATCAAGTTTAATTACTGAGTCAAGTTAGCAAGAATACTCTTGAAAACTTTTAATTGCCTCAACACAAATACAATACGAAATAAATACCTTGATAATCATTTGATAATCAGTTAAGAGAATGATAAAAATAACATATAATTTCCCAATTGAACTATTAAGCAATCAGAGAAGTATTATGGTCATTATTCTGGCTTTCGATTCGGACAATTTCAAAGCAATTACTTTAATTAATTATGAATATTCTGTTCTGCATTTAAACAGAATATTCTGTTCTAATGTCTTCACAAATAGAGACAAACTATTGGCCAAAGCTATGAGACAACAGACAAAACACAGCAATCAATTCCCAAACCAGTAATTCATGGGAAAACAAAAAACAAGTGTAGACCAGAGATGCCCAGAAGGGGTATCGACTAAATATCCCCCTTATTTTTTCTACTATGGCTACTTATTATAATGAGATGCAAAAGAATTTTTTTGACCGCTTCTAACCCCCTAACCCCCACTCCCGCACCAGCAAGATGAAAGCTTTCATTAACATATCTTTTATTTTATCAAGGTCCTGCTGAGCTTTAAGCAGTGAGCAATACATGCTCTTAATCTCATTCTTGAGAACATATTTTGTGTGACCCAGAATAGGTGCTTGGTCATCACTGCTGTAAATCAAAGTTATAAAAGGATAACAGTGTTTGGCGCACAGCTTATTGCAAGAGCATAATAGCCGACAATATGATCCGCATTGAGTACTATGTAAATAGAAATTAATGCCTCCGATAATGTCACTCATGACTGGAAGGACCGGGTATTCAATTTGAAAGGATGACCATTTTTTTGTTCTCTTGGCTGACAATAAAGTTATATTGATTTAAACGAGAGTCTCGACCTAGACTAATTTTGCCTCTTATTGTCTTTGGATCAGATTTTCCTAATTATTCCTAGAATTGAATGATTCAAAAATTAGAACAACTCATCGATTAATAGAGATTATGTTTGAAACACGTTTTAGTGTAAAATATTATAACTGATGTCATAAAGTTTAGCTGAAGAAACTACCTGTCACCAAAAGTACTGTACCGGCAATAACTAAACAAGCATTAGTCAGAACCAAAAGTAATTTTCTAAAATAGAAACAGTGGCTCAATATAAGTACCTCTAGTGGCTGGCTCTCGGTTACTGACGGGTTGTCGGGTGTATCGGATGTATCAAGGCCCATTCATGGCATAATATTTCAATTCATAGTTTGTCTCATTTTTTTGCCACTCTTGAAACTGTCCCTCAATTTCCAAACCATAGCCGAGGGAAAAAAATGGTTTCTCTCATATATGAAAAAACAACAAAAGTGTGGACTCAAGTTAACAGTGTTTGGCGCACAGCCTATTGCAAGAGCATAATAGCCGACAATATGATCCGCATTGAGTACTATGTAAATAGAAATTAATGCCACCGATAATGTCACTCAGGACTGGAAGGACCGGGTATTCAATTTCAAAGGATGAGCACTTTTTTTTGTTCTCTTGGCTGACAATAACAAACCATTCCTTTAAAGCCGGGAAACGGCTATAAAACTAATGCTACAAAAATATATAATTTGCCTCAAAGTCAATAAAAAGCCATTATTGTTATTGAATGCCCATGGTACCAATTGGAAAACTGTTTTCAATAGAGCAGACGGAAAGCCATTATCATGAGAATGAAAACATCCATCAAATAAATGTTATCAATGTTTATGTCGTTTGAGTTTTCAATTCAATAGCTTATTAATAATTTATTACAAGTTTATTGACGGGAGGATAGAATTTGATGATCGAAATCAATTTAATAATTACACATTAACTCAGTTCCATTACGTATGTGCTTTGTTTCTAGGTTATTTTATCTCAATTAGTCATTAGTTGTTGAATTCTGGATTAAACCAGGGAATTAAGAATTATTCAAGTTAATTCTAATTCGAAAGTCATCTAGCTAATTAAAATCGATAAGCTGATTCAACCCACGTATAAAATTAAAAAAGAAAGAAATTGATGATGTTATCAAGGTGTAAAAATAAGGAAACATGATTAATTTGAAATTCTCTAAGGAAACTGGTGTTCTAGGAATCAGCTTGCTCATATTCGTTTGTTTCCGGTTCATAATTAATTGATTTGTGAATAGGATTTCCACAATGAAATTTTTATTCGTGAATTCATTCAAATCCACGCCTTTATTAATCATTAATTAAATTATAATAAATGAAAACATTTTTTTTCTGTCGAAACCGAATTTAATTTATCAAAAAATGTTTTCTTACTATTTTGTATAGAAAACAGTCAGAGGTGTCCAAGATCATTTTGTTAACAAGAACTATAAGTTTTATTCTGACAATTTCAAAAATTCCCTGCTACCTGATTGAGTAGAAAGCTATTTAATCTCGTTAAAATGTTCCATGTTGAATAAGTTGAAATATATTTTGAAAATTGAGCAAAAACTCTGATATTTTTGTCGACATCTGCGCATCACTGATATAACAGTGTATTTGTGTCGAGTGTTTTCATGTTCTCAAAAACTTATTCATTATTATAATTATAATTAAAATATTAGAGAATATTAGAGAAAAATGTGAAAAACAAATGTTTTAATTTGCAGATTAGGTTTTTATTCTTGCTCATTGACGTAAATATCACACAACATTTGCCAGGAATAATTATTATTTACATATTCATAAACAATAAGTGCAGGCTATAAATGTCAGGCTCATTCTAAAAGTATGTAAATTTAGGGTTCGGGCACCACTAGCTAAAGCTCTTGGTCTATAATTCGACTCAACAGGGTACTCCTGCTTACTAGAGATTGCTTCAAATTTTGAATGACAAACAACAAATAGAGAGGTTTTAAAAATATTAGCTTGTTGAATTTTGCAGGTACTAAATCCAATTCAATTTACTCTGTTTTTCAACTGTAAAAATTTTTTAATTAATCTTATTTTGAATTGAAGTCAAAATTCAAAGATAGATGACCCGGATTTCCACATTTGAATAGATGAGCTAGTAAAACTGCAGAATAAATTCCCACAGAATTACGTCCTTTTGGGACCACCCTATTGAACAGGTCATTTTGTATAATTAAATTTTATTCGAAAAATGAATAGATCTTTTTGTAGGATGAGTTAATTTATTTGATAACACAAAATAAATTTTGAAATACCCTTTGAAAAGGCAGTGAATGAGAATTCTATTGAAGAGTCAGTTATTATATATTCATATATAAGACCTGTAAATGGGAGTAATATTTCTTCGCACAGAATAGAGCTCTGATATGAAGTGCTGTGCGATATCTGTTAACAATTGTATTGAAAATTGGGATAAAAACAAACAAAAACTGGAGTAATAACTTGAATATAATCAGTGTATGAGCTCCTGTGCTGACTGAGTCTGTGCTCATCCTTTACTTGTGCTCTAATGGCAAAACTCATTTATCACTTTTCAGAGACTCACTCACTCATAAACACAGACTCTCTACTAAGACCTGGGCTATCGGTTTGAACACTAAATTCATGAACATTTGAGGAGAGAGAGAGAGAGAGAGAGAGAGAGAGAGAGAGAGAGAATGGGAAGTACAGCTCAGTTACAATAAAAGGGAATTAATTCAACGAAAATAATTATCTCCAATAAAAATAATTGAGAGAAACATACATTTGATTCAATCAATTGGAAAAACGTCTAAATATAGAAGAAAAAGCACTTTAAGGACTTCCCTTTCGATTTATTCTCATAATATTCCCGACACATGAATTAAGAATATTCTCGATCATTGGTTGTGTAAGTTTATTATTTTATTCATCTAGAAATTTATTGTATTGATTTAATCTTCTTAGAGATTCTGTTATTATTGCACAGTTTTATTCAGTTCTCTTAATTCTGTGCCTTAAGCCATGAATAGAGAATATTTCGCTTTTATCGATGCACTTAATGCTGGGATCATTTAATTGCTTGTGAATAACCCATAAGGTATAGTGGAAAACAACAGATTGTAGACAAATTTATCTTGGTAATTTAGCAAGAATAATAGACAATCAATAGTACTAATAAGGATTTAATTGAAAAATCGAAAATACAACAAGGGTATCTTTTTTTTAAAATTACGCATTTGAGATCCTGGGTGCTGACCCAGAGTCCAAATCATGCATGATGCAATTACCATCGTAATTGATCTGAAAAAGTGCGACAATCATATCTGTCTATAGCTGAGAGGCTTTTCGTATCAAATAATTCCCAAGATTTCAATCTCAACTATAAATGGGATAAAAATGTGTCTGATCTCCGAAATTAGTTTCTCTCTCTCTCTCTCTCTCTCTCTCTCTCCCTCTCTCTCCCTCCCTCCCCATCCCTCTCGAAGTCTTATTTTTCTTTTCAATTTATTTCCACATTTTGTTTCTCTTCACAGCCTTCGGGTCCAATCTTATGCACTCTTTCAATATGGAGGACTTTAAGAGACATATTTCTTAAAATTATTTGCAAGTTTAATCAGTTATGACAACAAAATGCTACACGATTTCTTAAATTCCCCAGGGTATTTTCGAAAGTATTCAATTTGTTGAATAATTAAATTGATTTAATTTTTATATCAAAATTAATTTTTCATCCGCGCTATGACTTGAAAATAATAATATTTTAAGCCCTTTCCTTATACCCGTTCCCCTTCACTCCTTCCCACTGATGTCTATACTCAACTGAATTCTTGATAAATGAATTAACTTTTGATTTGTTGGTCTCAGATGTATATAAACTCATCTATTCATTAGATTTCTCTAATAATTACTTCAAATAAATAAAAAATTTCAGAGAATTTTAAAATATTTTTTAAAGATTAAATCCGTTCTTTAATTACTGTGAAATGGCCAGGGTATTCACCATACATACATAATTCCTGGGTGCTTGGATATTTTGAGAATCTCAAATATGTTAGCTCAAATACAGTAACCGAACAAAAAGCTACACAGTTATCAGGCTAAAATATCTAAAAATTATTGAAATACCATGGCAATTTACGGGAAAAATACACCTTGGCCATTAAAAGATCAGAATTCTAATGTTATTGCCATAAAAATCCAGAATTTCATTAAGTATTTCCATTAAGTTCTGAAAAAATTACCGAAAAACGGAATAAATTCCGGAAATTTTCAGACAAATGTCTGAAATGAATGATTGAAATAATAATTGCTTTCAGAAAATGTTTTTATGTAATACTCAATAAATCAATAAAATAAAAGATAATTTTTTCAGATATTCCTGGAATATATTCATAGATAGTATTGCTATTCTTTTCTGGTTTGAAAAATAATAACACGAATATATTGGAAATACATTTTACAAGAATCAAAAACGTTGAGTGACGTCAATATTACTATTGTTTCGTACAAAATGCCAGAATTCTATCAATTTTCGCGTTTGAATAAATTCCTGATTATTTTCGAAAATCGAATCACGAATTCATTTGTCGATAAACTTGGAAATACTCAGACAGAGAGAAAAATAAATGCTTCTAGTCTAAGAAATCGATAGAAAAAGATATGAACTGAAAAAAAGTGTGATTAGGAAACTTATAATTTAGTTCTCTATTACCAGGGTAATAAATTACTCAGCGTGATAGCTTATGATTAAGAATTAATTAACATGGTTATTCGAAATAGATGTGTTGCTTAAAATTTAAATAAATAGATGGGTAAATGATTTTGTGTGTGGGAGGGAGAGAGAGAGAGAGAGAGAGAGAGAGAGA
>JAQGBD010002282.1:0-10612 GCA_034698165.1 Punctoribates punctum
TGAATTGAAATACAAGTAATTCACTGAAGTATTCACTCAATAATAGTCTGCGTTCTCTGACTCTCCGCTTATATACTCCTCTCATAACAACATTTGATTGGATGACAGCACTGAACGTCACATAAGATATTTCCAGAATATTAGCGTCAATAACACTCTCTGACGATACCATTCACTTATTTCGGACAAATTCTCGTCAGAATATAAATCCCATTAACCTTTGACCTTAGAATTTGAACCCAAAAATTATACTCATTAATATAACCTTGATTATTAACTTTTAATAATTGACTAGTTACCAGGTGATATTATTAAGCCTATTACTGATTTTACAGCTTTCAATTTAAAACTTGAATGGGATTATTGGAGTGAGAAATTGTGAACAGAAAGTTGTGGAGAGTTCCCAATCATATGAGTAAACTCTGAGTAGAGGTAAGACTACTGCAGTCGTATGACTGCAATCAGTGACTCAAACACTGCAATAATAAACTGATTTCAATGACTTTTCAACCAAAGGGTTAATCATATTCGCAATGAATACGAATTATATAACTCGGCGTTCATTGCCATCCGTTGCCATTCATTTACTCCTATTCTTTGTTACTTATTCCTCGACTTTAGCCTACTTTTTGCCAAATAATTTGCTGGATTAGACCCTTTCTTCTAATTATGAGACCATTGTTCTGATCAATCAATAAACGAGGAAAAAGTTTTCCTAAACTTTAGATAAGTTTAGAGCCAAACGTTTGCAATATTTTTATTTTATTGCATAACTTTTTGCTAATCAAATGACTATTTATAAAGTTATTATCGTTTCTAAGAATGTTTTCAAAGTTCCCAAACTTGAAAACAAATGAAACAAACGATTAATTACTGAAATACCAAACGAAGAGAAATAGTTTTGTTTCAAAAATAGATTTGGATTCCAATGAAAACAAATAAATAAACAATTATTTGAATAAAACATTTATTGAGTCTAAGACTACAAATATTAATACAATTAATACTAAATTAATGGCATTTATATTACATTTTGAATGTAAGCGAAACTAATCTTTCTTTTCATAAAAATAGAATTTATATTAAGTAATGATTTATGAAAACAATTAATGAAAACATAATTTTTTTTATACAAAATAATATTTTGATTGCTTTTAAGGAACTCTAAATGAATGGCAAATCAGATGAAAGTCATAATAAATTATTTGATGAGAATTCGGGATCAGATTCTAATCTCTTCGTCGACAGTCAACCCATTATTGAGGTCAAGGTTTTCGATAATCGGCGGAGAGTTTAATGGATTGAAGGGTTGAAACGCGGAATTGATTTGTGGCGTAAATGTTGGCGTCGGATGAACTGACAGCACTCGGGCTGTGATCTGTGGCGGCATTTGATGCCTGTTTGGCATTCGATGTGACGATGAGGTCGTCGAAGAACTTCTGGTCGAACCGCACTCCACAGCCATGGCTTCGACAGCAGACAAGTCCTGTTCGCCATTCGTTGCCTTCAATCGAGCGATTTCTGCGAAAACAGAGGACAACGGCTGGTATTTCGGTCCCCAGTTCTGCAGATAATCCCAATTATAAGAACCGCTGAGTTCCTCCTCTGACTGAACTATTGATGTCATCGAACCATTCATTTGTTGCCAATTATTTATTTCTTCTGATTTGACACTCGAAGCGGTTCCGACGCGATTCCTGCTCTGACCTCTGATACTACTAATACGAGGTGTGCTGATGGCCCCCAACTGTTCTAACATATCGTCTTCTTCCTCATCTTCGAGAGCAGTGGACGACTCTTCCCTATCCTCTTCGTGATGGTTAATCACTCCGAGTCGTGCCAAGTATTCAGCAGTAGTGGTGACATAACTGTCGCCGTCGTCGCCATAATAATTGCTGTTCTCATTAATCATTCGAATTTCTTCGTCCACGTCATCGATATCTTCTTCGACTTCTTCCTCTTCAGCGGATCCCCTACCACTGGAAGCGGAGTGTCCCTCACCGCTGGCCAAAGCACCTGAAGAGGAGAGGGTGACATCATTATAACAGGGCGGCACTGGCGGTGCGGCGCCATAGTGTGAAGTATGATGTGACTGATATGTAGCCATATTAGGGTCTGTGCCGCCAAAGGTTCCAATTTTTCTGAGAAGAGACCCGATATTATGCGGTCCGATGTGTCGCACGTGATCTGACATTAAGTGTTGCTGTTGTTGGTGTTGATGGAGACGAATGACGACAATACTGACCAACAGTACCACAGTTATCAACATTAAGAGAACGATTAGGAATAGGATCCAACCGGGAAGGGATATCGGGGCCGCTGTCGATGCACTTGAGTTGTCTTTAGTTCGTATTACTCCACTGGTATCCGAACCTTCGCTCACAACCGAAAGGTTGACGTCAACCACAGCCAAAGCATTCATAGAGTGGGGCCGACCCGAAGAGGCGGATATTATAAGTGAAAAGTGTCGCTGAAATTCGAGACCAGTTGTAGTCATGAATATTGTGCCCGAATCCGAGTTAACTGTAAAAAAGTCGATCACATTCGTGGGTGAAGTGCTTCTCAGTGTGTATACAACTCGACCGTCGGGACCACTGTCAGCATCAGTTGCCAACACCTGACCCACTTTGATCTGAGAGACGCCATTAGAAGTATGGCTTTTGAAAGAATAGGATTCGCTCGTAAAACGCGGTGAGTATTCATCTACTGATCCGATTTGTATTTCCAATAGAGTCTCGACAGAACTGCAGTCTATATGTCCGCCCCCACTGTCGACGGCTCTAACCAGTAGTTTGTAAACCGGCGGCGAGACATCAATGCTCTCGAAGTCTATTTGATGGGTCGTCACTATATATCCGGTGTTGTAGTCATAAGTGAAGGGAGTGTTTGTGTCCATCAGTTTAATGATTGTGTAATTAAGAGAATCGTTGTCCAAATCAAAGGCATTTAGTTTTAAAACTTTGGTTCCAATGGCGACGTTTTCGTCGATTATTGTCTTGTAGTGAGAGATCGGGAACTGAGGGCAGTGTTCGTTCACATTAATCACATTTATGTTAATTATAGCAAATGATTGAATAGTCTGTGAGTCTGTGACCCAAACCTCTGCCACAACTCCTAAACGATATTTATTGAGATTTTCAAAATTCAATTCGTGGTTCACATAAATCACTCCATTGTTTTCATCGATTCTGAAGTCCGATAATTCGTTTCCACTGAATATTCTGTACTTAATTCTGTCGTTATTTGTAATCGGTTTCAAACTCTGCACTTCTGTACCGATCGCTTCGTTTTCATTGATCTCGACATCAAAAATGGTTGACTTGAATGCGTTGTGCGAAGTCTTCTCGTCGTTTGATGACCTGATTTTCAGATTTACAAGAATAGAATTATTTCGATTCTCGTTATTCGGTGTAACTCTTAAACTGTAGTCTTCTTTGAGTGGCTTTTTAGTCAAAACCAATTCATTTCCTCTGAGAATAACAAAGTTTTTGTTTGCATTTCCACCGGTTATCACATAATTGGTCTGAATTTTGGGTAACTTGAGAGCAGTTTTTCCAATTTGAGAGACATCTGCTTCGATGTTAAACATTCGGTCCCTTTTGTTCTCCGGATAGTTATTGGTTCCGAGAACTCTGATAACAAGCGATGCCTGACTCTGCTCTTCACTCTCAGAATATTTTGCATAAACTATAAGATTAAATAACTTTGAGTTTCGAAACTTCAGAGTCTTATTGTTGTAAATGATTCCTCTGAACTGATCCACATAAAAGTCATATTTAATGGATTCCGGGCCTAAAGAATAGATCACTTTTCTATTCACATCTTTGTTCTCTTGAACCGAAACCCGGAATATATCACAATTAGTCGATTGAAAGACGCAATTGTTATCTTCGACGTCTATTTTGGCAAAAAAGTTACTTTGATTGGTGAAGAGGGGTCTCTGTTGGGAACCACTTCTCTTTACATTAATTATGATTTGTGTTTCGACGGTATGTTTCGAATCACTCGAAGCAATGTTCAAAACGTAACGATTGGTTATATTTTGCAAATTCTTTGAATTAGTTTCAGTCAAACCAGACTTTAGTGTAATTTTTCCGCTGTAGAGACCGATATCAAAGAGATCTGTGGTATCACTCGATTGGTTTGTTCTCTGTTTCACATATGTAAGCATAGGAAAGGTGTCCACATCGTTGGCTGTCATTGTTGTAATCACAGCCCCCACCTCTTCTGTGTCACTGATTGTTATTTCTTGGTTGGGTGGGAACACCGGAACGTTATCGTTCACTGCAAACACAATTTAATAACAATTATTAAATTTTATAAACTTTTTTAAAAACTTATATCAAATACAAAACAAAATGTAATTCTATTTATCTAAAGACAGGAATTGTGAGGAACTGTAAGGAGACATACCGTCGATGACTATTATTTCCAAAGTGCAGTGAGAGGACAGTTGAAAGTTAGACTGCGAGTCATTGTTGATGGCATCAGAGGCCACGATCTTCAAGAAGTACCTGTCTCTTATCTCGCGATCCAAGACTGTGTTCGTCAGAATGATGCCACTCCCGGGCGGTTCGATTGTAAAGGCATTGTCGTGATTGCCCTCAAGAATATGGTAAGTGACTGGTTTTCGCACAGAATTAGTCTGTTTATTATTATCAATATCTATAGCACTAATTTGTGTGACAAAAGAACCGGTGGGTTCTCCCTCTTTAATGCTTGAAATGTAGTGTCTTTGGGTGAATTGGGGAGCGTTGTCGTCAACTGTCATAATAGAAATGATTAATTTTAATCAAAGAAAAGTTTTATGAATACAAACCATTAATCAATTCGATGGTGACATTGAAATAATAGGAATCAATTGAATTGTATGTCTTTCGGCCCAAAACGACGACTTCTATGAACGTTGGTTTCGACTCATAGTCTAACAATTCTTGTAAAGTAATTACTCCCGTGTTTTGGTTTAGACTGAAATAACTGTAATTAACTGAAGAGTAGGCAAAAGTGTAGACATATTTCTGGTTAAAGGTTCGCGATCTGAGTCCCAAATTGATTACTTCTGTGCCAATCGGCATATTCTCGTTGAGGTCTACTTTGAATTTCATTTCTTTGACATTTTTGTTGAGGTCGACCCCTCCTATAGACACTTGAAGTAGAGCTCGAGTCGCCAAATGACTGTTCGGACTCTTGGATACTTCAATAATTGCTTCGTAATAGTCGTGATCGAGTGGTCTCTTCACAACAACAGAACCAGTTTGGGAATGGATATTGAAATAATCCATAAAAGAGTGGTTTCCGTCCCCATTGTTCACCACTCGATATATGATGTTCTCTGTTTGTGTTGACTGTCCGTCAATCATCTCAATTGTTCCGATTTCAGTGCCCACTCTATAATCAGTTTTGGAACCGCCGACAGATATAATATATGGATAACTCTTCAGTTTGGGCATAAGATTGTGGCCATTGTTTAGAAGTGTTACGTGAACTCTGGCTTTAGTGGTATGGGATTCATATGCACCACTTCCCACCTCAATGGCCAATACATCGAATATGAATACATTAGTATTGTATGCTTTCGATATAAATGTTAGGGAAGGGGTGTGGACAGTGATTTCGCCTGTTTTTGAATCAATGAAGAAATAACTGTCCAATTCCTTTGTTATATTAATCGTGTAAAGAACTGGATCGCCATCTGAGTCGATGGCCCGAACAGTGACCACATTTGTATATCCACTGATTGTGTTATCAATTATGGCATAATAATTGGTTTTATCGAAGATGGGAGGGTTGTCGTTGACATCCGTCAATTTGATGGTTAGGTTACAGTTTGAGGAATGGATCGAATCACTCACTTCTACCACCAATTGATAAATATTCTGTTTTTCCCGATCGAGGGCTGCATTTGTACTCAATTCTCCTTTTTGTGGATGAAGTGAAAACTTGTTCGCAGTATTTCCCGAAATAATCCGATAATTGAGGGCTGTTTTAGCAGCACCCGACCCGTGGTCTTTGTCCAGCGCTATAAATGTATGGAACAAAGTTCCCGGAGCTATGCTTTCAGGGATTTTGATTTCGTAATTTGCATTTAAAAAGTAAGGGGTGTTGTCGTTCACATCAATCAACTGTTGGAAAAAATGATTAGTCAATGGTTTGAATGAAAAGTAATTGAATTTATGTTTTACTTTAATGCGAGCGTAAGTCAGAGCAAAGTGTTTGAAGTTTTCATCAAAAGCATAGATCGGAATATTGAAGAACTGGTTGTCCTCGATATCCAATTGTTTAATTAGTCTCAACTCTCCGTTTCTTTTGTTCAAATTGAAATATTCTGCGTATGGATAGCCCTCAGGTATGAGATAAGTGAGATTTGAATAACCGAAGTCATCGCTATCTTTGGCCTCCACTTGAAGAAGAAGTACATCTGATTTGACACTTTCCGACACTTCCTTCTCATAGGTTTTCCGAACAAATACCGGGGATTCGTCGTTACAGTTGATCACTTTGATTGTGATAATCGTGGAAATACTAATGAGTAGACCTTTGATGTCGTGGACCTGTGCCGTCACATTAAGCCTATACTCCTGTCTTCTCTCGTAATCGAATTCACGATTAAGGGATAGAAATCCGGTCTCAGAGTTGAGTTTGAAATCTGAGTTCACATTATTATAATCGTTGACTTCATATTTGATAATAAAGTCTTCGTGACTGACATTAATTCTGAGCTGAAGTATATTCGAACCCACTTTACAACAGTCCTCATCGATTTCAATGTACTTGTCATTAATGAATCCTATATTACCGATTCTGGTGTCAACGCTCAGTAGCCTAACCCTAATGGGAACACTTCTATAGTTCCGTTCGCTCTTTTTGGCCAACAAAGTGATGACAAACTCTTTGTGGAGTACTTTTTGTATCATCGAGTGGTTGAAAGGCCGGAATTGAAGTATGTTTCCGCTGAAAGTGAACAACTGTTTGAGCATATCTTCTGCCAGGAAGGGACTGGTTATCTCGTATTTGATATTTTGACAATTGGTTCCATTCAAGTGCAGGACATCAGTGAGTCGTCGATATTTGATTACATTATTCAGAGGTATTTTGATTTCATAAGAATCTGAATTGGAATCCATTGGAAACGGATTGCAATCATTTTCATCGTCGATGACATTAATATTGATTTTGATATATTGTTTGCATTGTTTCGTTCCTCGAATTATGTCTTCGCCACCGATCAGAGACACAGAACACTGATCGAAGTCAATACAGACGACCAGATTATATCTGTCTTTAGTTTCAAAGTCCAATCGATTCGAGACAATAAGTCTGAGATTAGGCCCGTTATGGCTATCCATAAGAAAGGGTAAATTTTCTTCGCCTGAATTGAAATAAGTTGAGAATCCTTTGCGACAGTTATCTGGGATTTCGCTGTTTTTTGGGATCGGAATATCAAATGATCCGATCTGTTGTCCGATTGGTGTCGACTCAACCACTTCTATGGTATGAGTATCTGCCGTCTCATACATAAAATTATCGAATTTCTTGTGAATGACTTCGACGTTAAGTATCTTTACTCTGGACTTTTTGCCGACGCCATCAGTGGCTATGATCGACAACTTGTGTGATCCGACATCACTGATAGTCTGCGCTGTTCTAATCGCACCCGAAGTTCGTTCGATTGAGAATAGGTCCTGGTCTTCGATAAATGAGTAGTAGACGGTCCCGTTCTCTCGCAAATCTGGATCATTAGCCCTAACAGTGGTCACAACAACTCCTGTAGGCGTTCCTAATGGAACTGTAATATGTTTGTTATCTTCAGTCCACTGAAGGGAAGGGTCGGGAATAGCTTTTGTCCGAATTACAGTGCTTCCCATGTCTGGAGTTTCGGGAAGTGTGACGTTATAGGTGTCGCTTTCGATGTGCGGCCGATTGTCTCTAATGTCCAATATTTCCAACTCAAAAGTTGTGGTGGTGTTCAGGGGAGGACTTCCCTGATCTGTTACTATAACAGTCAGACTGTATTTTGATTTCTTCTTCCTGTCGAGAGGACCCGTCACTACAATTAGATATACGACATTGTCCTGAGAGGTTAGACCGAAATTTCCATCGCCTCCGACCAATGAAGCCGAAAGCCCCGTCTGTCCATTTAGCTCAGAATAAGGAGAGGTATCACTAGAGTCAGCGTCATTAACTGAAACTCTGGCCACTAAGTCACCAACTCTTGCATTTTCTGGTATCTCCGGTCGGGCCGTTTCGGTCAAAAATAATAACCCAATGGTTGGCTGATTGTCGTTGATATCTGTGACTCGGATCGAAACAAAAGCTGAAGTTTCTAAGGGCTGAGCGCCTGAGTCTCTCGCGATTACAACTAATTCATGCAATTCCTTAGACTCAAAATCTAATGGTTTGGTCACAAATATCCATCCGTTTGTTTTGTTGATTCCAAAATGTGTGGACAGACCCGAAAGGGCAGAATTTTTGCTATGAATGGAATAAGTGATGAGCCCATTGTCTCCCTGATCGCTGTCAGTGGCCGTCACTCTTAACAGTGATGTCCCTAAAGTGACATTTTCGGCCACATTTTCGTAGTAATGGCTTTGACTGAACACTGGTTCGCAGTCGTTGTGATCCAACTTTGGCAACAAATAACTTAATTAATTTACCGAATCGTTTATATTTTTACTCACGATTGCTATCCTGACTGTCATCTCATCTTTAAGTTGAGGCTGTCCACCGTCCAGTGCTTCTATAACCAATGTATAAGTAGATATGGTTTCTCTATCAAGTGGTCCATTGACCTGAAGATCTAAGTATAAGACATCGTCTTTCTCTCTGTGGCTGAGAAGTCGGAATACGTTTCCGATATTTCCCGAAATTATTCTGTATTTTTGAGTTGCGAATTGACCTAAAATTTTTTCAAGGGTTAACATAAACCGTGTAAAAAGTTGTAACATTTAGTCAAACCTAAGTCCCGATCCCTGGCGGGCGGGAGGGCCCGCTTTACTTCTCGGGGTTTACTATTTTCTGGAAATTCCAAATCGATTTCATCGGTTGGAAATTGCGGTGAATTGTCATTAATGTCTTCGATTGTCTGAAGCGTTTGCAAAAGTCAGTGACTAAACTAATCAAATAAGTGGACAGTACTCACAATTGTTACTTTGATGTTAGCACCGGTCAGGGGTATCGCAATGAACGAATAGTAATCACGTTGTTCCCGATCTAATAGGACTGCTGTCCTTATTTCACTGGTCGACTGGTCTATGTTGAGATCAGTGTCGACGCCACCACTGCCCGAGTTGACCGATGATGATCTAGATGAGTTTGTTTTGTGTATTCCACCGGCGATGGGCACTATTAGATATGGTGGCTGAGTGATTATGGATGAGTTGCTTGATTTGATGACTCCGATTAAAGTTCCGATGGGAACGCCTTCCAATATCGAGAAGTTGAGCTCAATTTGGTCGGAATGTGCGGATGTGTAGGCGGCGGCCACTGAGTCCTCGAGTGACCAACAATTGGTGGGTTTGTTGTTTATTAGACACAAACCAAATATTAGATAAAAAGTTTGTAAACTTTTATGAAAACACTTTTTATAAAGTTTTGCCATTTTTTTGTTCAAATTGTTTGAAACTTTGAGAACATTTCCAAAGAGTTTGTTATAAAACTGTTGACAAAATCCGTGGAATCGGCAGACAATCAATAAAAGCCAATTAGAGACTAAACTTGGAAAAAATCAAATAAATAATTGTAATGAACTTTTGGGCCGATATTTGAGTTCAAAAATTGATGCCATTTATCAGGAGATAATTGATGACATACACAAAGACTTTTATTGTGATAATTGGATGCCAACGAAGGCGTTATATAGGATTCAAAATCAAGTCTAGTATTCATAAAAAATGGTTCGAATCGACGACAGTTCACATAAAAATTCGTGTCCGGAAAGCATTGAATTGATTGTCACTTTAAAAAAAAGTTTCCCTTCAAAAGCCATTTTGCAATTTGTGTTATCAGTCATAGGTCTATGCGGGCCGTGATTTCTATGTTGTGCGACCGGATCGACCACTGCCACCACCAGTGGAATTCAAGCGCAGGGCTATTACTGCACAAAGAGACCCATTGGAGGCATTGAACCCTATGATTACCTGAACAGGTACTCAGCATTTGCAACAGATTTCTCGCCACAGAGTGACGGAACCCCTCATCACTGCTCTGAAACACGAATCCTGAACTCCAATTGGGAACTGAATAGGGAGAGAATGGAGAGAGATGTGAGAGCGATGTTCATTTGAATGGCTCTCTCGGAGGAACATTCAAAGAGCATTCCGATTGCTTTTATGTCTATTTGATCTGAATTGCCAGCTCTGGGGGTACGCCACTGGAGTACAGGTAAAGAGAAATAATGATTTGAAGGGCAAGTCTGTCAATAACAACATATTGCATACAATCAGGTATAGAGAGGTATAGAAGAGGGACTCTGAGGAGCGATCAAATAGCCTGAAGTCTGTCGCCTAATGCAGTTGTGATAATAGAGTGGAGCCGTTCCTACCATTAAGAGAAGGCCTAAGCGTTGCGAACGAAGCAAAAACTTTTCTCTTTAAAACTTTCCGCACTTTTATTG
>JAQGBD010002283.1:0-10607 GCA_034698165.1 Punctoribates punctum
TGCTTTTTCTAAGAAGCGTTTGCAGAATTTTTTTGAAAAATATGCTTTACTACATTGGCAGCTATAATTACCAAGTTTAACCAATTTAAAAGCTCGCAATGAGGACAATAATATCCATTGTAAGGATAAAAAGATATCTTTCTGTTTGAAGAAAATGAAATTTTAGTTCACTTTCACTGCAATAGTGTTTAAGTCGATGTTTTAAAACTCCATTTCATTGCTTTTGGTATTTATTCTGATGTTAAGTATATTTTGTCGGAAATTTGCTTATTTTTATTCGCTTACAATAAATAAATATATGTGTTGTTCACTATTTTCTCCTATTATTTAATATATTTATTTGAATTTCAAATCAATGAGAGTTTAATTTATTGATAATTTGATGATAAAATAGCTCCGGGCAACCTGGATAAATTTAGCTTGTTGTTATCTCTGTTGGCTTGATCCAATTAGAGGCTAAATCAAAATTGCTTTTCTAAATATTTCTGTTGAAATATTCAAATACTCTATGAATTTCTGGTGAGTTAATAGATATTTATGATAATAATAATTAAGCAAATGCTATAAACTCATGGAATGAGCAAAATATCAATTATGTCATACATTTAATGTTCAATTTGGAGAAAGTGTTTTCGTTTCATCTTTTTCTTTATAAATCGCTTTCTGTATTGAATTACTGAATTTTTTCTCCTTTTTATTTTGTTTGATCATAATTGGAGTGAAAGGGTATTAAATACGTGTTGTCTGTTATGTGACTGACATTGCATTGAATCGTTAAAATGATTTTAATAACAAAATAAGAGCCAAATCTAAGATTACTTGGTCTGGAATATTGCTGTTCAGGTCGTTAAAGATTTTGAAAGAGACGTCAAATCGTAATAACTGTTATATTTTTGGCGTCACTTTATTCCGAGTGATGTTTCGACTTTTGATTTTATGTGTGTTTCCAAAAAAGCATATTTTCAATCAAATAAATGTTGAATTGTGTCAGAAAATGTCATCTTTTCTTCTATTTAAACCTTTTTGTGCTCTGATTTTGCAACAAATTCGATGCTTTGCTTCAAATAACTACTGAACTGTTGACCAAAGCTAACGATCCCTTTGATGGCAACGGTTTGAAACCACAGTCGAGTTCGTGTTCGCCGTTTGATAAAATTGATTAATCTCTTGGAGAGTTGTGTGGCATCCCTTATAATGATGTCAGAGTCAGCCAAATACGAGTCAATCATTATTTAATCATTTTTACATTATATCGCACCCATTGTTCCCTTTCGTTGTCATTATTCTCGATTTATTGCAATCCATTCATTAGAAGTTATTTTTTCGAAAATAGCGTCCGATTGACAGTACTTTCTCTCAATTGTTTGGCTAAACGAATGCAACAATTTCTCAATACAACTGTTTTCATCATAATTTTGATGCGGGTAACCTTCAAAAGTCAATTTCATCTAATTATTAAGCCCTCGGTGTAAAACAATAATTAATTTTTACAATTTTTCCATATAATCATTCATTTCGTGAATAATATGATCAATTGAATATTAATTATTAAATGAATTAAGTAACCATGGCACATCCTTTCTTGTTTGTAATCCCCAACCAATTTCCCAAAAGTAAACCTTGATTAATTTGAGAAATTGCATGAAGAATACGAAAAATATTTGTTTATTTCATTATTTGTTTAATATTTATAACGGATTTAAAATAACTGGTTTTGAGATGAGATGTATTTTCAATGCAAATATTGTTTCTTTGGGCTTTCAATTGAGATTACAATTAGAAAATGTTTAAAATAGAGTTGATTTGAGTGTCGAAGCGTCTCCTTTGAGTGACTATTTGTAGTCTGTGTAACACAATTGTCAAATGTATTGATTTTTTCAATAGTGGTTCTAAATTGAAACTCAAAATTCTCCTTTGTTTGCATACCTTATATTCCTGTAGGAAATAGTTTTCTCAGCAAAATATTCTATACTTTACGCGAACTAAAGATATGATTTGATATTCAGACAAAAAGTTCAAATTTGAAGGATTTTTGTGACACTCAGTGACAGTGTAATCATTGTCTGACATTTCAATTATTAAACCAATTCTTTGAGGAATTATTCGCAAAACTCGATATTTTTGTGGCTTAGAATCGTTTGATAACTCAATTAATTTATTACATTTAACCTTCATTTCCAACAATTGGTATAAAATAACTCTTCAGTCGATATCAATACAAATAAATTGTTTCATTTGTTGAACCTCTTAATGAAAGATTAGTGAAATCATTCCTTTCTATTGGTTATCATCGCTAATAAATATTTTGGTTTATATCCCAATCAATAATTAAAACAATTGATTAGATTGTGTCTTACCTTCACATAAAGCACACACTTATCAACAGGATTTTCATTACCTCTCCTTTTTGGCGATTATATGAAAGGCGACCAAAATTTCCTCATTTTCTCTCATTAGAGATGAATTCTATTCAAAATGATTGCGAATATTAAGCGCCAAACAAATTAGAAATACATTTGTGAGGATTTAAATGTACTTTAATGAAATGACATTGTTAATTTTGTTAATATTGTTTATATCACTTAAACTTAATGACTTTACTTTTTAGCGACAATTTTCTCACTTTAGTTCATTATATATAAAAAGCAGAAATCTTTGTTTCAAATGACAATATTAGAGACTAAATGAGTCGCTTATTAGTAACAGATTTCATGGTTGCAGTCGTTCTCTCACTCATGGATTCCGTTCTTTCTTTTGTGATAATTGGCTTCAGAAGCGATCGATTCTCTCAATGAGAAGTCCATCCATTTGTCTCGGCAGTCATCAGAAGCAAAGCACTCATTGCTATCAATAATTCTTGAAAATGTTGTATTTGATAATTCATTTTCAAGTGGATCATTTATTTAGTTATATATTTTAACCAGTCATCTGAACCATTTGTAAATGCCACCAGGGTAAACTCCATTATCTTTAAGGGCCTTCTACTAAAATTATTAAATGATTCATGCTTGTGCTTGATGACAATATGTCGACATTAAACTAACTCATGGTTCAGACAGCAATAATTGGAGTCCTCTTATAGCCTGTCTATCCCTTTCTCTATGCCTTTCATTCGGATTCCTTTGAAAGACATAAATAATTGATTAAAGGACTCAAAACGATTGAAAACCTATAAATGAAAGATTTTTTAATTTTCAAAATACTCTTTCAATAAAATGGGAATAAAAGAAGTTTTGATTTGAAAGCCTATCCGTTTGCACATCAATTCCACTCATTTATTACATAGTATTGAATACATTGAAATTAAACTAAATTGAGACACAAAATCCGGTGGAGTGTTATCAGAAAAGAAACCATTAGTTTTCAGCAATGTTTGGACGACAAGACACAGCCTTAAGGCCTGTTTTGTCGTTATTTGTTCTGACATAAGAAACAAATAGTTTCGTTATTCATCTCTTTTTATCAGAAAATTTTGTTTCTAATTACATACTTTCAATGAGTTGTTTGAGAAGAAGGAGCCCTCAGTTAATCCTTTGATGAAATTGTGTTCCTTTTTAATTAAATATAATTATTTTGCGCAAAGGTTTCAATTAAAATGATTTATATTATCGTAAATACAAACTAATTATTCAAAATATGTTCAGAGTTTTCATTTCGTTTAAATTTTGTTCCGATAAACAATTGAATTGTGTTTATAAGCGCAACACAACTGAAAATATCGTGATTTAGTCATAAATTAACCTGTGTCATATTTTCAATTCCTTTGCTCTTCTCATTTGTGATATATTTACTTTTGCGATACATTTGTTATCTTTATTTTCTTGTTGTTATTTATTCAGAATTATGGGCAGAATTTTGAGGAAATGCATGAAATATATATATTTTGAAGTCAATTGACAGCAGAGACTGATTCTGTTGGCAAACATTTATTTGATTACACAACCAATCAATCGTTTGATGTGTTTCTAAATCTAATCAAAACGAAACGCATTTATAATTCAATAAACTATTTGAGCATAAGATAAATATATGACTGTATATGTGGTGTTCCACACTCTTGTATACATATCAGAGATGTTTCTCAGTTTCTTATGGACAGCATTGGAATCGTTTTCTCTCCAAATGATTGCCTGAGTTTTGGCGATCTCTTGAATCCGGTGTAGATCTGAACCAAAAGTAGGTCTAAAGTGTAATATTGATCACATTTGCATAACATATAAAATAAATGTGTATTCCTTTGAATGTCTGTCCGCTTAAGTGATGAACGCTTCCTAAGCCTCATATGAGGGATATGACAATTATAGCCATTAATAACATTACATATCTTCGAACCAATCGATTAATCATTGGTTTTGATTGCATTCATTAGTTGTAGTGAAACAACATTTTCCCAACTCATGAAAAATCTAATAAAGTCTTCGAATATTAATCTCAAAATTGTTTCTCAATTGATGTCTGCTCTCAAACAAAGCCTGGAGTGGAGAGGACTCGTGAAACGCGTTGCAAACTGGAGTTCACTTGTGTTTGATGTTTGAACACTACTTCACATCCTCTTTGAACTGTCTTTTATTGAATTTGGCAAAAGGTTTTCAACCAATTAATTCATTTGTAAAAAAAAGTTTGTCATTATTTTTCAAAACCGCTTAAATGTTAAAAATTTATTAGAGTTACCGAATATTCAAACCGATTATATAAATCTCTTATCCCCTCTCCATCTTCTCATTGGCTAAATTTGGGTGACCAGGGCATAAATACATCTAAATAATTATAAGGTGTTGAGTATCCATTATTTTTCACACTTTTCGAATACAATATTAATATCGTTAAGAAAACAGACCTCGATTTTATTTTATCCTTCCTTTTCTTAAACAAAGCTTTCAATCAATCATTCATATCAAGGTCTAAATTACTATCATATGCCAGTACAGTAAAGTCTCGATTTTAGGAACTCGGTCTGTGCTGAGAATTTGCCTTGTCATAATCGAGTCACTTTAATACCCAATAGTATCGGTCGGTGCTAAGCAAATGGCTATCACTGGCTATAACGGAATTTTGCTAAAATCGTGAATTTACTGTAATAACTAATTTGGTCGCAAATGAGTTTCAAAGCCGTTATTTTTATTTTTGAAGTTCTCTGTTATTCTTCATCCATCAACATTTTCTTTCTCGGCTTAATTCAAATATTTGTCTTGATCAATAATCAGGGTGTTTATTCACTGTAGTCCTGATGTTTTTAATCTTCTCTCAATCTTTTGTTGAATAGTTTTATTTTATACTTTTAGTTGATTTGAAAAGATTTTAGTTTTAATCGAATGATATATTTTACTTGAATTCAAGTGTGGATTCACTTTCAGAAAAGGAGAATATCTAATGGAAAGGGAGCCCTGACGGCACTCTTGAGTCATAACCAATATATGCAGAGACGGTTCACTTATTGCACAAGTCTTATGATCTTAGAGAACATAATTGAATTTAAGGGGGAAAAGGAAAGACTGGTGAACTCCTTTAAGAGATTTTGTCTCAGTTTTAACAGCTATTCGTTAGTGAAGGCAGTCTTCAGTCCTCAGAGCCTTTAAATTATTAGAATTCTTGTGGAGTTCCTGTTGAGCACCGACTGAAGAATCGTTAAACAGTGTAAAGAATGTCTTGAATGGCGACTAATGAAACTCTTATTGGAGAGATCAACAAATTAATTGATTTGAACTAGGCTATTTCACCAAAATGCAACTCAATTACATTTATTGACATTTTCTTCTTAACGGGAATTAACGGCATTTTTGCTTCGAATCTATTTTTTCCGTTTAATCGAAAATCTTATAAAATGTCAGAAATAGAAATAAATATAATTCTGTTTTCTTTTGTCAATTATTATATTTATTGTCATTTCTTTTATACTATATTTCTATTGAGTGAACCAAACATTGGCTTTAATTCAATATTGATGTGAATTAAAGAAAGTTGTTGGCAAAGGTCGACAAACATGTTGTCCATTCAATTCATGGGAGAAGACATTTCTCTCAACTATTGTTAATAACTATATTTCCAATTCTGTGCCATTCATTCGTGTATTCTATTCTTGCGTTAACCTTAACAACAATTAATATGATATCAAATACATTTTTGTTTTTCAGGCGGAGCCGATTCTAATAAAGGAAAGAGCAAAAAATGGAAAAAGATTCTGCAGTTCCCGCACATCACCCAATGTATGGACATCAGAGACAAATTAGGTAATACTCGTTCACAATTTACGCTACATTTTTCGTTAACCAGAGCTTAATTTTGTGCTCAAATTGCTTAAACACATAAAACCTTCCCTTTTGTCTATTGGATGAAATTTCTGTATTTTATCAGTTTCTCAGATAAACCTCTATTTTAAGCCGAAATCCACTCCTTTGTTGATATTTCGATCAGTTCTCACTGTTTTGTATCAGTTTTCACAAATCGTTTCAATTGGAAACAGACTAATGTCTTGACTGAAGAACTCATCGATTATGAGAGCGATTGAAACAAATAGTTATTACATTAAAAATATATAAATAAGTCTCTCTTTTCGTTACATTTACTTCACTTTAGTTAAATTGAAATATTCTTCTCCTCAAAGATTCTGAGATTCCTTTCGCAATACAATTATTCAAAATTTCTTCAAAAATGCACTTTTCTATCATTTTATGAAAAGGTTTCGACTCAGGGATATGTTTGCCAACCATTCAATTGGTCTTATTTTTTCAGTTCAAATATTCTAATTTAAATCGATATTTGTCTGAAAAAGGCAAACAATTTGATAAAACTGTTGGAAACAAAGTTAAAAAGAGTTTCAAAATATTAGTTTGGAGTCAGTTCACCACTAATGGATTTGATTAGATCTAATTAATTTGTTCATCCAGCAGAAATTGTATACTAAAAATAAGCCATTGATACTCTATATTAAATTGGATAACATTCCCATTCGTTTGTTTCTAATGTTTGCTTTAAATCTGTTTTTCGCAAATTTCTCATTAAATTTGAATTTCAAGAGAAGAATATATTTGTGTTTCAATCGATATAAAGTCAGAGAAAATGGTATGAAATCTTAATTTCGATGTCTAACCACATATTCTCTTCTCTCAAATGGATTTTTAACCTTTTTATTCAAATTCTTTGTAACTCTTTTGGTTTAATTCAATTTTCAACGAATTTTTCGGAAATATTCAATGCATTGAAATTATGTTCAAATCAATAGTTTGAATGATTTGATAGAATAGGTGTTAAATTCAATTTTTGCTACGAAAAGTACACTGATTCAAATTTGATGCTCTTTGCAGATATCAGTTTCAATTATGTGGTCGAACAGCAACCGATCGGAAGATTATTATTCAGGAATTTTTGTGAAACAAAATCTCAATACAATAAATGCAACGCTTTTCTCGATGCAGTCGTGAGTTGTCTATTAGTCGACACTATTATCGATTGAACCCAACTCTCATTGATTGCAATTATTATATCTATTAATTCAGGACAACTATGAATTGCAGTTCGATGAGGACCGGGTGGATGTCGCTAATGATCTAATAGCTAAATACTTAACCAAAGAGAGCACACATTTTGTGGACGTTATTAACGAAGATTTAATAACAAAGTGCAGAAACAATTTGCATACCAGCAGTAAAGACCTCTTCGCTGAGAGCGCACAGTATGTCATCTCTTGGTTTGCATTTCATTCAAATCTCTAATTGTTTTGATCTTCAGATCAGTCAAAGACTTTCTATCGAAAGAGCCGTTCAATGAATTCGAAAAAAGCAAATATTTCTTACGTTATCTGCAATGGAAGACATTAGAGAACCGGACCGTCACCGCAAAGACATTCCGCATGTATCGAGTCCTAGGAAAGGGAGGATTCGGCGAAGTATGTGCCTGTCAGGTGAGGGCCACCGGCAAAATGTATGCCTGCAAAAAGTTGGAGAAGAAACGGATCAAAAAGCGAAAGGGAGAGAGTATGGTATTAATAGAGAAACAAATCCTCCAAAAAATAAACTCCCGGTTCGTTGTGAGTCTGGCCTATGCCTACGAAACCAAAGATGCACTCTGTCTGGTCTTAACCATAATGAATGGCGGAGATCTCAAATTCCATATTTACAATATGGGAGGAGAGCCCGGATTCAGCCTCGAAAGGAGTCAGTTCTATGCCGCTGAAGTCACCCAAGGATTAGAACATTTGCACACTCAGGGAATCGTCTACAGGGATCTTAAACCAGAAAATATTCTACTTGATGACCATGGTATTACCCATTCTTACATACATTGTGTTTACAATTCTAACCCTCATTCAAATGACAGGACACGTCCGGATATCCGACTTAGGGTTAGCCATAGAAATTCCTGAGGGAGAAACTGTGAGGGGAAGAGTCGGAACTGTTGGTTATATGGCTCCAGAAGTGATTGACAACGAAAAGTATACGTTTGGTCCCGATTGGTTCAGCTTAGGCTGTCTTATCTATGAGATGATCGAAGGACAGGCCCCCTTCAGAGCCAGAAAAGAAAAGGTCTCTCCTTTTTATACTTTAATCCATTGAATACTTTAATACTTTTGGATAATTTCAGGTCAAACGGGAAGAAGTCGAGCGAAGAGTCAAAGAAGAGAATGAAAAATATGCCAAAAAATTCAGTGAAGAGGCGAAAGCCATTTGTCAAGCGGTCAGTCGTTTCTCTCATTTAATCAATTGTAGAAAAATATTTTAAAACTTGAAATCTGTTAATAGCTTCTGAAGAAAGACCCAAAAGAACGTCTCGGGTGCTCTACCGGACGGTTAGGTTCTTTTGAAGTGAAAGCTCACGAATTTTTTAAAACAATTAATTGGAGACGACTTGAGGCGGGAATTCTTGAGCCGCCTTTCCTTCCAGATGTAAGACAAGACTTAATTTGATTGTTTCTGATCTTTCCATTCAATTGATAGCCTCATGCAGTCTATGCGAAGGATGTGTTAGACATCGAACAGTTCTCTACAGTGAAAGGCGTCAATTTGGACGCCAGTGATGACACATTTTATAGCAAATTCAGCACCGGTTGTGTGTCTATCCCCTGGCAAAACGAAATGATCGAAACCGAGTGTTACAAAGAGTTGAGTGCTTTCGGGCCAAACGGGTCGCTCACACCTGATCTCATGTTTGACTGTCCGCCCGTTGAAGAGTCAAAGGGGTGTTTCCCCTTCAGACGAAAGGCCAAAAAGCGAGACATTAAGAGCTCGTATTCGGCGACAAACGATCATTTCTCGCATTTTTCTTCTTCTGGCGCTGAGCCGAAAGCACAGCCGACGCCAACCACTGACAGTCCCAATGCTATTAATACGACAACAATTACGAACACAACGGTTACGATAAACAACAGTTAATATCGTTTTTATATTTATTTCTACTTAACTATTATTATAACTATTATTACTTTATTACAAATTTTACGTAATTTTGATTTTTATGAGGAAATTGTGAGCAAATGACCGCCAAATCACTCGATTGTGTTATACATATCATTAAAAGCATCACATTTTAGACATTTTTAAATTGAAGCCATTTTTTAATTTATATAATAATTTAATACTTAATGAGAACTGAATTGAAGACAAACTGTTGGACACAATCAAACATAAGAGGTATCGACTGAGGTATCGCTCAATTTATATGCATTTGCTGTACAGTACTATCGGTTGCTATTAATGTGTGCTGTGATTCAAATCCATTAAACAATTTGTTATGTTTTTCAGCGTTTATCCAATTATTTATTTATTAAGACTATTGATGTAAATGTCGGCTAAACTGAAACCAAATCCACTAATTGTTAAACAATTCGACAGTAATTTGAAACTGAATTCAGTGAAACCATTGGTTATATTCATTAAACAAAACAATTTCATTAATTCACTTAAATTTTTTCAAATGTTTGCATAAATTCAATGCTTTTTAATTATACACTAATTGTGTATTTATTGACTGTATTTATATTTCTATATATTATGTGTAGAATACTATTTGTATATAAAGAGTACAAAAGAGACATTTGAGACCATTTGAGACCATTTGAGACCAGCATTTGATCGTTCATTTCATAACTGAATATCATTTAATATCCATGTATTTTATATATCATTATTTCACTATAATTAGTATTAATTGAATTCTCTGCTAAAAAACAACTATTTATTAATCGATTCGATATTTCTCTTAACCATTAGGTATTGGAATCAGATTTTTCGACATTAATTAAGTGATAATTTCTTTTTTGCAATATTTGTCTAAACATCTGTTGAAAAATCTTTTATCCATTTCGTAGTTATTTTACAATTAATTCATTTATTTGTTATAACTATTAATTAAATTATTGCTGAAAACTATTTGGAATTTTGCCATAAATTTTGTGTTAAATTATTTAAATGTTTACTAAAATATTAGGAAAAATGATTAAACTTATTGTTCTATAATTTAATTTAAAAACAAATATTCAAAGTGTGAACCAATGGATGGAAACAAATTTCAAATAATTTTGTAGTGATTTTCGCTCTAATTATTAAATCGATTCAAACCTCTGTCAAGAAATCCAAATAAACTTCAATTTTCTCAATAATCAATCGAAAAACAAT
>JAQGBD010002284.1:0-10607 GCA_034698165.1 Punctoribates punctum
AGTTGCTGGCTATACCATAAATTTAATTTAACTTATCAAACCCTTATTTCAAGGTGTTGATTCATTAGGTAACCCTGCTTATAAGTGATTTAATTAACTTACCTTGCTAACATTTTAGTATTTTTTGAGTGAAGTAAATGTTTTTAAAGATTTGCAAAAAGTGACCGCAAAAAGTCTCAGCCTTTGACCGAAAATAATTAAAATTTAAAAAATTGAGGATTTCGTGGCTTTTCTTAAATCTATAAATAAATAAAAACTGAAGAGAAGTGCAAAATAACTCATATTTGGCATAAAATTTCCTGAAAGGAGTGCCGACAATAAAGAGGGCAAAGAGTCGGCAATAAATCACACGATTCATGAAAATTTTAAATTTCAATATCGTATTCATAAGAAACTGATTTATTGGTTAAAAATGTAAGACTGGCCTAATTCAAGTTGAGTTACCTAGCACATTCTCATTGAAACGATGAGTCTCATAAATAGAGAATCACTCAACTATTCCTTTACCCCTCTGACCAACTCTTTGAATATATATCTGATGATTAGTAATCATTTTTCGGTCCATTGTTTGTCAGTTAATTCAATTAAATATAAACTAATGATTAAAACATTGTTTCGTTTAATTGTTTTTAAAATCGAAAAATTCTTTAATGAAGAAAATGTTTGCATATGTTTTGCATTATTTTTATATAAATTATGGAATAAAATGAAAAATGCATTCAATTCATAGTTTAATTTGTTTTCGAAATGAATGAAAAAATTGAGAAATAATTGAAATAATGAAATGAATAATCAATCAATGAATCAATGAATCAATTGGTGACAAATAAAGAGAGAGAGAGTCTTAATGATAGCCATCACCCGATTTTAATTCATTCATAAAATTTGTTTTTATATTATATACGGAAATGAGTATAACGTACAGAGAGAGTCAATTATATTAATTAATGGCTAAAAATGTATTTTTTGTAGTTTTTATCTTAAAATTTCACTAAAATTTGTTTACAATCTTATCATTAAAGCAGCGATAAAAAAGACAATCAATTGTTTGTCAGTCAAAAGAGTCGATCATTTAATTTGTAGTCTAGTTATAAAACAAGCGTTAAATCAATCATTAATAGCAATAATAATGATTATTGTCATCACATAATGTAATCACTCATTAGTCTTATACTCAATTCATCGCCAAATTCTCGGTTCATATCAGAAATTGTTATTCAAATTAATAAACTTTAATGAAAGGCGAGTCTTATATAACATATTGAATACTCGTATTATTCTTACAAACACTTAGTTTTCACACAATCAGTGAGAACAGAATTCTTGGTAATAATCAGTATTTTCTTGACCTGAACTGTACTGCAATTGTACTGTCATTCTGTCTGCGCCGACAATACCCCTAAAAAAATATTTTGTCAAAATTGTCTTAATTTCGGGAATGGTTTGCTTCGGATAATCACTGGCTGTGAGAGACATAAATCAGTTGACTCGTCATGAAGTCAACGATTAATACGATTTCAACTCATATTCTCAACAAATTGTTTATCCAATAAATTCATTCAAAATTAATGTTTATTTGGATTAAAAGATCAGAAAATAAAATAAAATATAAATAAATTAAGAAATGTTTTAAAATTCTATAATCATATGTAATAATCGATATATCAATGAAATGGCAGTCAATATAACGAAGTCATTGAATAGAAAATAATTGTTGAGAATAGAAGTTATTTATCGTATTATTACAAAAACAATAATCATTTAAAACTCAATTTGATATAACAATAATTGAAATTAGAATTTCAAATGAAAAAACTTATTCACCGAATAATAATCATAAATAAAACTGATTATAAACTTTGATAATAATTACAATAAAACTGTTGTTTTCGAAGCAAACCTCTCGTCTGTTGTGAACACAATTTAAGAGAAAGAAAATTATTATTGAAAAACATTTTTCTGTAATAATAACTCAATTGTTATCAGTTATGGCATAAAATTAATATAATTAACGATAACTCTAAGCTATTATCAAATTTTGTTATCTCTTTGTTTTGCTTAAAAATCTTCTTTTTACAGGTTTTTCACAAACAAACAAATATTAGTAAAAGATTTACATAAATTGTGAACTTAAACCATAGAGTGCTTTATCTGAGATTCAATCGTTGCTAAGAATAACTGTATTTCTTGTATTTCAGGCATCAGTTCTTCATTTCCAGAATAAGAGTCACTAAGTATTTAATAGCAAAATGTCTTTTCCAGAGAGTGTTTCTCAAAGATTTTGTACAAAAGGCACTAATATTTATATAAATTGTATTTTTTGTTAAGAAAAACATGCATTCAATGAATAAATTAATTTGATTTTGAGTCAAAGGCCGGATTCGATTCCTTCATTCCAAGTATCAATTAATTGAATTCAATTATTACTATAAAAAAGGCTAACAATTAATTTAAAACTAAAGGATTGAAAGCACACAAACTCTACGGTTTCAGTTCAGTTGGTTTATGCAAATAAGAACTGTTTTTAACTGTTTTTCTTAACAATTAGATAATTCATCCGAAAAATTCGGCTCTTTTTCAAAATGTTCGGCATTTGTACGACAATTGCCCTAAACTTAAACTATTTGCTTAATTAGATGTAAATCTCTGTACAGTTATGTATAAAAACAATGAGAAAATAGCAGTGAAAACAAAAATAAAAGGAAATTAATATAATATATAATATAATAATTATAATAATAATGACATTAAAGGAGTAGAGATTAAAAGAGATAATAAAAGAGAAGTTATTTATAAAAAACTGAGAGAATTAACCAAAAAAGAGGAGACTTCTGATTAAATAGAGATAAAAGTTGTGATAACTATAATGACATCAAAATTATGCAACAATTTTACAATAAAATAATAATTAATAAAATGTTAACAGTTTTCTCTGTTTTGTGTTTATGTGAATCATAAATAGTGAGCACTTTTTCCGACAAATATTTTCATAATTTCTTATCCTTTTTGTGTGGAAAACAACAAATTCTTCACTCAATTGTTCCAACACTCAGACTGTCTGTCAATCAGCCGTTCCTCATGTGATGATTCAAACTGATTACAGAATCGGTTCTCAATTTGAATCCCAATGAGAATAACATTCAATAATACTCTTTATAACGCTTTTTGTCCCAAATATTTAGTGTTAAAAACATTTGAATTATTAATTTAAAGAATAAATTAATAAGATTTGGAACCGAAACCGAATCGACCGCTTGTTTTGCTTCGATTAACAATTGTTTTATGTTTTTTGTCTCTCAATGTATGAAACGATGAAAAGAAATGATTTGCGAATTAAATGAATTAATGAATACAACAGTTATGATGACTGTCAGGAAAAATGATAACAAAAGTTAATGAGTTTTCAAAGAGTTTAAGAACTTTTCTGTCCCACTGTTTAGAGGAAAGACAGAGAAAATAAATGTTACGATCATTATATATATATTTGATTTATATATAAATTTAATAATTATAATAATATTAATGATAATTGTTTTCTATATTCAGAACAATATTAAGAAATTTTTCGTTTTGTTTCGTTATATTAAAAAAGAGTTAATCAATAATCAATAGATTATATGCGAAACTAAAAGATGTCTAAAAAGGTAATAATTGTCGACTTTTTAGGATGAAAACAAACGAGCTAGCACACTTTGTCCACTCACAAAGTTGTGACTCTAAAATCAAAATGTTATTAATTAACAACAAAACAGAGGAAAATAGAGAATTGAATTAATAATTAAATAAATGATTTGTTTTGTCATATAATCTAATATTTTGTAAACAATAGTATCAAAGGCTTAGCGCAAAGACTTTATCTTTTACTTGAAAAGTGTGTAAAATGTATACATTTTTTACTAATTAATTAATATATTTGTCGCTTAGTTTTTCGTTTGTCGTCAATATATTTATATTAATTATAATAATTCTGAGAAAATTTCTTTTTTTACTTTAGTTTTTGTTTATCACACAATACTGAGGTCTATATTCATATATTTTTGTCTTAACTTAATATTTAAATAATTTATATTAATTTTTGAATCGGGTATACATTTTGCACGGAATATAAACTCAAATTAAACTTTTGTGAGTAAAAAGACTCCAATTCACTGATATTTGTCTCAACTCATCCAAAGTGATCAGAACTCAACCCAAGGAATCGTTACTCAAACACATCATTCAATCGATAGAATAAATGCTTCGGAAGTCTTACAAAAAGACATGGAATTCATCTTAAAATAAAATGTTTGAGAAAAAGATGAGAAGTAAAGACATGGAACGCACTTCCAGTTGGGAGCCGTTAGGAGTGAAACAAATATTAATTTATAAATAAAATCTCAAATATGTGTTAAAAACTGTGCCGAAAAACGAGCGCCTGATTTGATTCCAGTGGTCGTCGAGTGGTTGAGGTTTGGATCGGTTTTCAAAGTTGTGTCTTATCTTCGATTAGTTTTCAATCAAAAGTCCAAATGAGTTGTGATTCAAGTGTCAAAAATCTTAACGAAGGCAGTGATGCATAAAATGAATCGATTCTGAGTTCGTATTCAATTCAAATGAATACTAAATGTCAATCGAAAAAAGTTCTTTATGGAGGGGCGGGAACTCTATGTGAGGAGATGCTCTTCGGAATTTGGAGAGCGCTTCCATATGAAGCATATTTAACTCTCGAAGAAGTGGTAATTTATTGATAAGAGCGTCAAAAACAGTGACGTCCCCTTTGAATGGCTTCATATGAGTGCGACTCAACTCGAATCGGAGCGCTTTGACGATCGCCTGATTCAGACGTTGAATGTCGACAATGCCTTTCAAGCCGTGACGGTCTGCACAGGGATTAAGACAATTAATTTACTGATTAAAAGCCGTTGTTTTAGATGACATACCGGGAGATATTAAGGCATAGGCGGAGAAGAGGGCTAACTCTGATTCGGTGAGTTTCATGTCTGCTATACTCTCCGCCAAATCAAACGACTGGTTCACTAATTTTGATTCAGTTATGTCTGCTTTTGGATCAAACAATCAAATTAGAGATAAGTCGATAAAAGTAATGATTGTGTTGTCATGCGATTGATGTCAAACCTTGTGTGAGGAATGCATCCCTTGGCATAAGTCCGTCGCCAAACAATACTTGTTTTGTGGTTACGTCAAAATATCTGCTCATTCGAAGACAGCATAACTCAAAACTACCTGTAATTTGATAAATAAATAACCGGAAACATTAATAACACGAATTGACTTCAGGCGAAATAATTAAGCGCTGACCAGCTTTGAGAAGAACTATTTGGTCGTCTTGAGATAACTTCATAAATCCGGGAACCATCTTGGCGAATTCTATGATTTGCTGAATCACATTCGTCAGTCTTGTGGCACATTCCAGCCATAGCTCTTCGTGCGACTGATCCCGTAATTAAAAAGCAAATAAAAACATTTTTATAATCGATTCCGATTACAATCACTGGGAATATATGCAAACTGTGGGTCGAATGGGGAAAGACTCACAAGATTTTTGAAATAAATGATTCGATTGGTGTCCTGGGGTTTCCTCATCATATCTACTATTTGTTCGGTTGTACACAAACAGGTTCTCGCGTGAGCTTCAGATACAGTCTTCGCCAATAATTCTATTTTAGATTTGATTTAAAATTCAAATATAAATAAAAATGTTTTATCGATCGGAACATCAAATGTGTGTTCAAAGGATTGAAGCCTTAAATTAGATAAACGAATAGGAAATCAAATAATTCTGACAGAAATTGATTATCTCATCAGAAGAGGTGATGATATGTGAAGTCAAAAATTTGAAAAAAAAACTTAAAAAAGTTTATGCGGACCTAAATGCGAATTATTTATTATAGTGTTGGGCGACACTGTTGTCGACAACAGTCCATTCGTGTCGGGTATGGCGTCGATGGGCTGTCTCTGGTCGAAGGTAGTGCTATCAACAAAGTCGGTGGTTGCCGAGGACAGGTCGAAAGTGGCCATTCCTTGCGGTGTATATGTATAGACAGAGGGCGTATACTTCTCTGTATATACATTGAGGTCACCGTTTGTGTTGTACGGCGTGTACCTAAATTTAAAACAACCCGGATATAAGACATACATATAGACACACTTATTCTGTGCACAGGCTATGCTCTCTCCCCCTCTCTTTCGCACTGTGGCTGAGATTTGTTTGCGTCTAAAGTTAACCTAAAGTTAATCTTAAGCTTCAAATAAAAATGTTTTGATTTCCAATATTTAACGAATGATTGAAAGACAAAACACTGTTCGACAGGACATCAAAAATAAGTATTAATTCCGTTGTCTTTACTATAGGAAGGATAGAATCGGATTTAAATATTTAATCACAACATTATCTGTGATGATGTCCTCAATTATATTTATAAACTATCGAATTAATAGTTTTAAAACTCAATATTTGCCGACTTTTGCGGAAATCCTCACAAAATCAATGATTTATTGGTCGCTATTTAGCTATAATTTGGACTAATTTTTATCACTACTTCACTCTTCAAATAAAACTAATTAACAAATGAGTAATACTTCCACTAATTCTGATTAGATTTGATACACAAACCTATAATACGATTATTATACGGATTTTCATCAGATATCATATGAAAAGAATTGAAAAGGACTGACCCGTTGGTGATGGCGCTGTAGGGCACGAGTTGGCTCGAAGAGGACGGCTGTTGTGGCTGCTGTTCCAAAACAGAGCTATCGGGAGACGTTTCCGATGATGTTTGTGAGGGATAATTGGATGCAACGGTGGTGGGTGTTGGCGGCTGACCGCCGTTCGTCGTTTGTCCGGATGGACGGACTAGTTGGGCCCTGTGGAACCGGACCTCGTCCTCTACTTTTTCTCTTTGCTTTTTAGACATTCGCCCGAATTTGACGGCTTTTGCGTTCAAACAAAACAAACAATCAATTGATTGAATAATTTAAAGACCAATAGTTTGGAAAACAACGAAAGATATGAACAGAAAGGATAGAATTAATGGCAAAATATGAGTCCATACCGTCCCTCGACATTCCTAATGCCAGACATTTTTGTAATCTGCAATATTGACATCTATTCCTATTAACTCTGTCAACGACACAGTTCTTCTGTCGTGGGCACTGGTAGTTAACGACACTGGACTGACTCCTCCTGAAAAAGCCCTGCAATGGAAGACGAAAAACATTAGAATAACTCATTTTATCGATTAATGAATTAAAGAGTCAAATATTGGACTAATTAATATCGATCCGATACATACCTTACAGCCCTCGCATGTAATAACGCCGTAATGAACTCCGGATGACTTATCACCGCATACTTTGCACGGAATAATCTCTATTTGTGCTGTAATTACACAAAACAAAAAATTCATTTACTTTTCTAATAAACTTTTGAGGAATGAAAACAATAATTTGCCGAAAATTTTCTTCCGATCATCAAAAATAGGAAAACAGTAATAAAAGAAACAATGAAAAAATGGTTATTATTAATAAGTTATTAACATGCAAAAAATAGCTATTAAATGAGGAATTGATTGAACCTTTGATGGGACCAAAACTATTGGAATATTGAGTTGTGATTCGAGGGTCGAACTCATTAATTAGACTCAAGACATCCATAACAAACATTGGGAACAATTATTGGGATATAGTTTAGAGAAGAGAAACAAATTGAGAAGTTTTCGAGTGAGGAGTCGAGAGTCGATTGAAACTCATTCACCAATTCATTGATGTATTTGAGTGAATGGCAGTCACTTTACAGTCAATTATAAGGCGTTAGAATCCGAGTCCGAGTTAGCAATAGATCCTTATTTTGTTTCTAAACTTTTAACCTAAAGCTATACTTAAATTTAAAACAAACAAATCCGAGAATAAAGACAAATGTGTGAAAAATGATTGGCCAAACACCAACTCTGAGCCGGTCCGGGAGTGGGAACTAATCATATTAAGACTTAACACTTAACTATCAAACAACAAATAAAATATTTTATTTTCGAGACGAATATCATTCAAATAATTATCGATTTATGAAAAACACTATGAATTATATATGAATCATATCTGCGTTGGATATGAATATCAAAGTTATTATGGCTTTCATATAATAATAAAATAGAAAATGATTTTTCCCGCAATATATTAGACTTAAAACAATTATTGAAATTAATAGAATATATGCGACAAAAAATCCATAAATTAGATAAAAAGGAAATTTTTTTATTAATTATATTCTGTTTACAAACAGACAATTCTTCCTCAATAACAATATTGCATAACATTACTGCCAGACACATATCGTCCCAAAATAATCAAGGTGAAACCAATTTGAAGAATAAACTAACACAAAAATTGTGTTAAATGTCAGTTGTCTAATATCTGTTCAACGAATGTCAAACAATTTTCTAATTAGTAATTATTTTTATTCCTCTTATTCACTAAAAGGGTTCAAATTGGCTCAGAATGAAGTGAATGCTCTCTAATAGCATCTGTTTATCTAATAATTGACTAAAAATTGGAGAGGAGTGAGCTATGAATGACTTGAATCGATCCGAGCAAAAGACATTGAATGCAAAGAATGTTTGCACCTATTCATGCATTTATGGATTGATTGCTTTGCTGTGAATTAGTTTTAATCGAGGCATTAATAACTACCAAACGGTATTCAACTAATAAATCTAATGTCAATCATTGATGGTCTGAGGGAAGAACCGATTAGATGACAGCCCTCATCATCAGCACTAATGCTATGCTCCTATTCCTATAACTATACCTAGATCAGGTTGCACACAAACTGCTTAATTAATTAAAACCCGGATCAAAGATGCTGTCGAAGGCATTAAATTGGCTTTGGAGGTGATAATGTGAGAGAGATTACTTGCTAATATAAATATGAGCATGTTAAATCATTATTATTTGAATATTCTAAGAAGAATCAGGGATTTCGAGAGATTTGTTGACAGAAAATCAATATATTGTCTATAAATCCGGGTTTTGCGCCAATAGTTTTAAAATCCTATCAATTTTTAAACAAAAATTAATTGATTAAAAACTTTTATCGAGGAATACGACAGTAAACCAAATGATTGCTATAAATTGTCAAACTATTTACTGATGTAAAATACTTTCATAAAAAATTAGGTGAAATCTGTTTCTAAATGTTTTCCACATTTTTCAAAATTTATTGGTTTTAACGATTAAATCAAATAAATTGTTTGTTTCACTGATGACTGGATTTTCAATCACAGGATTAGTTATATTTTTAGAACTACTTTAAGGATAAAAATGTTAATCAATTGAACAATAAGTGGAATAAATTATTTTCAACCAATAATGAGATAATGTTTTTGAATTTCAATGAATAATTGGATCAATAGATTTAATCACTGATCAAATCTATTTAATGATAAATCAAAAGACTATCAGATTTTGAATTTAAAAGAAAAAACAATAGAATGCATAAAAAGTCTCATTTTTTACGAACTAAATTCAGTTTTCATTAATTTGTTTTAAATGTTTGCGAAATATTTTCAAAATTTAAAAATAGTTTTGATTTAAAATTTGGCGCTTTTTGTCAGGACTTCCATTGAATTGCAAAGAATTTTATTTTCGCGTTGTATTAGAAAAATGAATACTTTTTTACAGTCAAATCATAGCAAAAGATTTTCTATCGAACAAAGTGTGAATTTGAATAACCATTGAGCAGATGATAATTGAGCAGTGTCAAATGAATATGAAAACGGCTGTAAATTATTAAAATAATTTATTCAAAGTTATGAAGGGATGAAAGGCTAAGAATATGATAATTTTAGTTTTTTTAAGCAATTGTAAGCTTGTTCAATTTGGTTCAATTTGGTTCAAATTTCTAAAATATGGTTTCAAACGAAAAGTTGTGTGAATGCAAGAGTTAACGAAATGTATTCAAGGTTTTCTCATTTGTTGAGTTATAGGTTTCAGGAGCGGTGTTTCGACCGTTCATTTTGTAATGAAAATTGTCACAAATCTTTTATTACGCAAATTTATAAAGTCGACTAGGTGCTCCTGCACTGCACGGCCATCACTGCCATTCCTGATTAGCAGTGTGTCTGTGATAGGGGTGAACAACAAACGACAGTCACATTACTATGTATTGCATTTTCTGCAAACAGGTATTGAAATAGTGAGTCAACTGAACGGGATATCAAAGTTTTGCGACGAAATGCGTTTCTGTGAAAAGGGGTGACTTTGCCTCGAATTATGTGCTCCTCTGCGGAGGACTTAATAATCAGACAAACTCCAGACTCTTTTCGGATTTTCAATAGGTTTTAAAAAAAGGTTTCCAACAAAAGCATATTTTTCTTTAGAATAAGATGTGGAGAGGGGTAACGTTAACCTGAGGAGTGGGGTTACTTTTTCTGATATCGAATAATAGTGTTGGTTAATAATGTCTGAAAACAGGAAGTTTTGATAGCTGTGACCCAGAGTTCGGTGACCTACTCCTCATTGACGTCGACTCTGTATGCCTGCGCTCATACTCTGTGAGAACAGACTCTGGCGAACGCGCAGATGTTCGCACCGACTATTGGAAAACACCA
>JAQGBD010002285.1:0-10607 GCA_034698165.1 Punctoribates punctum
GTAAGAAAGGCTTTACTCCAAGAAAGAGACCGATTAATAAAAGAAATGAAACCGATTTGATATTAATCGGCGGTTATATCTTCAGATCGGACTTCACTGCCAACGGAATTATTAGTGATCTGAAGATTAAGTGCAGTTTTGATTACAACGGCTGTAAAGAGGAGTTAAAGTTGGACTCACTTTCGTCTCATCTCAAAGACTGTGAGCACAGTATTTGTAAAACCTGTGAATTTCCGGCACAACCTATTGATCCGCACAATTGTATTGAACTAATGAGGAATCAAATCAAAGAATTGAAATCAAAGAACCAAAACATGACTCAAGAGTTGAGAAAAGAGAGGAACCAAAAGATAGTCTTAAAGATGAAATTGGAAACCAAAGAGAAATCATTGATTACACTGAGAGACGAAATCATTAAATACCAAGAACACATTCAAAAGTTCAATGAAAACCCCAAAGCAAATGATTTGATTGGGTTCGGGACAGTCAACGACTGTTTTACTGACTTTACAGAAACCCCTGAAGGCATAGATATTCGTAATTTCAAGCGTTTGGACCCAAAGAGCAAACAATACCACAATCTTTACTCCAATTACTATATCACAGTTCCGTTCATAGATATCGTGGAAATGATTTACTCAATCAATCCTCAGATTCCGTATTCATTCCTAACCATTAAACCAAACAATATATTCCATAAGAAGATTCAGAAATTCCTGACTTCCGGAACCTATTCCAAGGCGTGTCCTAAGTCTGCAAAATCTCAAAGTATTTTAATTGTAATCTATTTATGTCTTAATCTAATTAATTATTTTTTAAGGTAAGAACGGGGGCTATATCTCCATCTATTTGACAAAAGAGTATTCGGAACGGATTCCGTCACTTATGGCTCATTGCAAGGTCATACAACCGAAAATCAAATTTAAACAAATCGAGGCCAAAGCCTCCAGTTTCTGGGATTTCCCAAATTTCGAAAAGTGTAAGAATGGCTCAGACGAGGACACAGACCTAGAGGTAGTTGAGTGAGAAAAGGGGTTTACTCTCCAGTATTCCATTACTTAAAGATTTTCTTTTCGCAAAATTTTAATTAATATTCGTTTAAACGTTTTGAAGCTTTTGTTAATTTAATGCTTCAAATCTGATAATTGATGAGAAGATAATTTGTTTTAATAGTTTTGTTATAAAATACTTGAGAATTAATTTTTTGAAATAAATAGAAATACATTAGTCATCGAAAGACACAAATCAAAAACTATTGGTTTTATTGATATCTTTGCCATTAATAAAATGTATTAATGTCTTCAATAATAGACTCTTGAAATTGAATGACTGTTTAGAGTATGTATTGAGGAATAGTTGTTGAGATGCAGTTAATCGTCGATATTTCGGGTCATTTTGATGTGAAAGTATTTGGTCTTTCGATTTGCGCTAAAAATTTTATAATTTGAATGAATTATAAATCACTTCCGATTGTAATCCAAAACGAGTTTGAATTCAATGCTATTCTGAGTCCGTTTTGCAAATGGAAAGTATGTGTCGCTAATGAGATCACTGAACGGGTGTTTGAGGACAAGAATATCGCCATTCAGGCGTTTGTTTGGACTATTCGGAGCAGAAATTGTTAACTCTTTCTGCCAGAAGTCGGTCCCATTCGGTGTAAGTTCTCTAGAATTCTGTTAAACAGAATCAGAAAATTCAAAATTTCTAAACAAATTGTAAACAAACCGATAATAAAGACTTAACTTTCGATCAAATTTATTGGTCACTCATTTTTTATAAATATGAAAAAAAATCTATCAAAATGAACATGCTCAAATGTGGGTATACCTAAAACTTCAGTCATTGAAAGCAAATGACAAAAGGGTTCCCAAAATATAATATTTTTGACGTCGTTTCCGTTTCCGGTGAAGTCCTTCAAAAGATTTTTTGCTGACGAAACTCTCATTAATTATTAAATTCAAATTTTTTCATTTGTTTTACAATTTTCAGACCAAATCGATAGAAATAATTTGTTTTACTTAAGAATTCAACATTCAATAAGTTTTCAAACACTTATCACTAATTGCAAGAAAATAAATCCGAATACAATTTGTACGGATGATAATGAATAACGAATCAAAAATTGTTTAATTAGTGTTTTTAAGCATAAGTTGTATTCAATTCTTAAGTTTACTTCTCATTAATCCTTCAGATTTTGTAATATTTCTTCACTTTTGATGATTTTATTCTCTCAACGCTTCAAATCTGATGTTTTATAAGAAAACAATTTTTTTTAAACCATTTATTTTATTATAAAAAATGTTTAGAAATAATTTTTTATGAAATAAAGACACAAAATCCAAAACAGATCTCTGAACGGGTGTTTGAGGACAAGATTATCGCCATTCGGGCCTTTGTTTGCAGTATTACTAACACTATTCGGAGCAGAAATTATGAACTCTTTCTGCCAGAAGTCGGTCCCATTCGGTGTAAGTTCTCTAGAATTCTGTTAAACAGAATCAGAAAATTCTAAACTTGTAAACAAACCGATAACAAAGACTTACTTTTAATCCGATTTATTGGTCACTCATTTTAGGCAATAAATATATCATTCTTATAATTATAAACATGATATAAAACTTATAAAATGACCAGGTGTTCAAACGGTGGATGTTTAGTAAAGAGTAAAAAACAGAAACCAATCCATAGGACTGTTGTATTCAGAGTTCATTATTCACTAAATTCTATTATATTTTTTAGGAGTATTGTTACGTTGTTTTTGAAGTTCACTAAAAGTTTGATTTCATCACAAAATAGAATACAATTCTTGTCTTTGGATTTGATTTTCAGACTTAATAACTACAGTAATTATTTAACTAATTGTAGTCCAAATGCCAGGAATAGATATCAATCGATTCGTTGATCTCAATGAAAGATATTCGGGATCTTTGATTTGCAGCATTTGTCTGAATATCTTCGACAATGCCGTCAACAGTGAGTGTCGACACTCTTTCTGCAGACAATGTGTTCATCAATGGATTGACACCAATCAGAAGGAGTGCCCCAATTGTAAGAAAGGCTTCACTACGAGGAAGAGATCGAATACAAATGATTCAGAAGATGAAACCGATTTGATACTAATCGGTGGTTATATCTTCGGACATGACTTGACTGCGAACGCAATCATCAGTGATCTGACCATAAAATGCAGTTTTGATTACAACGGCTGTGAAGAGGAGATACAGTTTGGATCGCTTTCGGCTCATCTCAAAGTCTGTGAGTACAGGACGTGTAAAATCTGTGAATATCCGGCACAACCTTTTGCTGCCCACAATTGTATTGAATTTTTGAAGCAACAAATCAGAACTTGGAATTCAATGTACAAAAAGAGTGAACGAAAAGTTAAACAATTGACTCAAGAAAAGGAAGTATTAGAGACAGAAAAAGAAGAATTAGTGACAGAAAAGGAGGAATTGATTCAAGAAAAGGAAGATTTAGAAGAAGAAAAGACTGATTTGGAGACCAAATTGGAGTCGAAAGTAAGAAAAGTGAAAAAACTGAAGAAACAAATTGATCCAGAAATTCATATTGATTCGGACGATGACGATGACAGTGATAGTGACAGCGATGACATGTTTTCGAGTTACGTTAGAAATGACTGATAAACTGAATGACAAAATTCTTGGCCTCAAATCACTGCCAAAACAAAGTGAACCAAATTCTTCGGCTCAATGAGAAGTGGAAGAGTTTGAGCTTCAGTTTTCTCTTAAGCTCTTCCACTACTCATTGAGTTCCATTTAATTCCATTAAACCGAAAAGTGTTCACAAATCGACTTAAACTCGATTTCAACTCTCAAAGTATTTTTCTTTCTTTAAAAGTGGTCTCAAATCTGTTAATTCATTTGAAGACAATTTGTTTGAATCTATTTTATTATTAAAATATTTTGAAATAAGTAAATCACTTCCGAATGTAATATAAAACGAGTTTGAATTCAAAGCTATTCCGAGTATTTTGCAAATGAAAAGTCTGTTTTGCCAGAAGTCGGTCCCATTCGGTGTAAGTTCTCTAGAATTCGGTTAAACAGAATCAAAAAATTCTAAACTTGTAAACAAACCGACAAATAATAATAAATTCTTAATTTTTCATTTGTTTGTCATTCTTTTGTCAATAAACTACCAAAATTGCGAATGGGAAACAAAATGAACATGGTTAAATTGTACTCGTTTTGTATCAAACATTTGAGTAAACGACAAAAGGGGGCCTCAAATCTCTTTGACGTCGTTTCTGAAGTTCATTAAAAGATTATTTTCTGATGAAATACTAAATTCGTATTTTTGTCATTTGATTAGATTCTCAGACTTAATAACCAATTCTTTGACTGATCGGAGTATAAATGCCAGGAATAGATATCAATCGATTCGTTGATCTCAATGAACGACATTCGGGATCTTTGATTTGCAGTATTTGTCTGAATATCTTCGATAACGCCGTCAACAGTGAGTGTCGACACTCGTTCTGCAGACAATGTATTCAGCAATGGATTGAAACCAATCACAATGAGTGCCCCAAATGTAAGGAAAGCTTTACTTCAAGAAAGAGACCGATTGATAAAAGAAATGAAACAAATTTGATACTAATCGGTGGTTATATCTTCAGACATGACTTCACTGCAAACGGAATTATTAGTGATCTGACCATCAAATGCAGTTTTGATTACAACGGGTGTGAAGAGGAGATACAGTTTGGATCTCTTTTGGCTCATCTTCCAGTTTGTGAGCACAGGATATGCAAGTATTGTGAGCTTTCGGCACAACCTATTGATCCGCACAATTGTTTGGAACTAATGAAGAGTGAAATCAAATTCTTTAAATCAAAGAACAAAAACATGACTCAAGAGTTGAGAAAAGAGAGGAAAGAAAAGTCAATTTTGAGACTAAAATTACAGTCGACTGAAAGAAAAGTTATTAAATTAAACGAAAAAATTATTGACTTCGAAGAGCAACAGGAGATCAGAAACAACATCACTCAGAGATCAGCTGAATATACTGAAGACAATAATCTAGATAATCATGATCATTCCAGTATTTTGGCTAAATTCATCGCTGACTTCCGAAGAGTGTAAAGAGAGGATCCAATTATGCGTTCCTTTACTTATTATAACATTAATTTCAGGAATTGAATAAAATAAATAACTTTTTCTCTAATTATTCAATAATTTGTGTGTTTTTAGGATTCAATCTTAAATTTGGTGTCAATTCTGAATTGATTTTAAATAAAAATATTTTAAAACCCATTTGTTTCCTTTCATTACTTCATTTTTGAAATTAAATGAACAGATTGAATGAGCATGGTCAAATTTTGTCAAATGATCGATGGGTTTACTTTAACTCAAACTAAAGTGACGTCGATTATGGAGTCGACTAAAAGTTTATTTTTCATTACGAAATGCTTTTGTTTTGAAAAATTAGTGACAAATTAGTGGCGTTTTATTTGATTATAAATAAACTGTTATTTGACTAATTTTAATACAAATGCCAGGAATAGATATCAATCGTTTTGTTAATTTGAATGAAAGTTATTCGGGATCTTTGGTTTGCGGTATTTGTCTCAATATCTTCGACAACGCCGTCAACAGTGAGTGTCGACACTCTTTCTGCAGAGAATGTGTTCAGCAGTCGATTGACACCAATCACAAGGAGTGCCCCAAATGTAAGAAAGGCTTTACTCCAAGAAAGAGACCGATTAATAAAAGAAATGAAACCGATTTGATATTAATCGGCGGTTATGTCTTCAGACATGACTTCACTGCAAACGGACTGATCAGTGATCTGAAGATTAAATGCAGTTTTGATTTCAATGGATGTGAAGAAGAGATACAATTTGGGTCTCTTTCGGCTCATCTCAAAGTGTGTGACCACAGGATATGCAAAACCTGTGAATTTCCGGTACAACCCATCGATACTCACAATTGTGTGGAACTTATGAGGAATCAAATCAAAGAACCAAAAGAGCGAACAAACAGTCAAAGGGTTGACTAAAGATTTGGTAAATGAGAGAAAAGAAAAAACAGATTTTGAGAAGAAATTCAAATCAACTGAAGAGAGAGTCGAAGGGTTGGCACAAACGTTGAAAAAAGCTGAGAAAGAAAAGAATGATTTGGAGATCAAATACAAAAAGAGCGAACAAATAGTCGACGAATTCTCTCACGAATTGAAAACAGAAAGAAAAGAAAAAACAGTTTTGGAGAAGAAATTCAAATCAATGAAAGAGAGAGTCGAAGGGTTGACACAAAATTTGGAAAAAGAGACGAAAGAAAAGACTGATTTGAAACTTGAATTACAAACGACTAAACAAACTGTAAAACAACTCAACGACAATATTCTTAACTTTGAAAAAGATAACGAAAATAATGGAAAAGTTATTCAACATCTGAAAGGAGGACATATCTCCAATTTCGACACCAGTTTCTGGGAGGAGTTCACTGATTTCGAAGAGACAACTGAAGGCATTCGTATTTATAATTTCAAACGAATGGATGAGAACAACAAATTCAATATATTTATTCCTTTCCTCGATATGGAAGAAATAATGGTCTCATCGAAACGATCCATTTATACCTATCTTATGATTAAACTGAACGCTATTTCGTGTGAAAAGATTCAGCAATTATTGAAATTTGGAGTCAACTCTTCAAAGGGTATTTTATCTCAGATTTTAAACTATTAATTCATTTCATTTTTCAATTTTAGACCAAATCGATAGATATATTTGGTTTTACTTAAGAACTGATCACTCATATCATATAACTCTTATCACAAATTGTGAGAAAATAAATCCGAATACAATTTGTAGAGAATATTGAATAACGAATCAAAAGTTGTATTCAATTGTTTACATCTCATAAATCCTTCAGATTTTGTAAAATTTCTCCACTTTTGAAGATTTGGTTCTTCACAGAATCGACTCTCAAGAAAAATACGTGTCGGACGACTCACAAGAGAACAGTTCTAACCGACAGTACTTATCTTCAGCTCTATTCTAATCATTTGAAACACTTATTAATTATGTTTAAACAAATATTTATGACTCACTTCTCATTAAAACTAATTTTTTGTTAACTCTTAAAGTATTTCAATTAATATCCGTTTGTTTCGAATAAATAAAGTTTTGTTCTTTAAATGCTTTAAATCTGATCATTGATTAGAAGACAATTTGTTATCAATTTTAATATCAAATTATTTAGAAATAAGTAAAACACTTAAGATTTTAATCTAAAGTTTTCAAAGTAAAGCCATTTTTGAGTTATCAAATCACTTTAAATAAAATGATCATGGTCAAATATAGATCAAATAAATTAGTAAACCTGGAACTCATGTCAATGACAAAAGTGTTGAATAAAATATATTTGACGTCATTTTTGAAGTTCACTTAAACACTATTTGTTTACAAATTTAAGATTTTTGTCGTTTGATTTGATTTTCAAATTTTTAATAATTAAATCGTTGACTAATTGTCATATAAATGCCAGGAATAGATATAAATAGATTTGTTGATTTAAATGCAAAACTTTCTGGATCTTTGATTTGCAGTATTTGTCTAAATATCTTCGACAACGCCATCAACAGTGAGTGTCGACACTCTTTCTGCAGACAATGTGTTCAGCAATGGATTGACACCAATCGCAAGGAGTGTCCTATTTGTACGAAAGCCTTCACTACAAGGAAGAGATCGAATGCAAATGATTCGGATGATTCAGAAGATTCTGAAGATGAAACTGAAACCGATTTGATAATAATCGGTAATTATGTCTTCGGACGCGACTACTCTGTCAACGGAATTATTAGTGATCTGACCATTAAATGCAGTTTTGATTACAACGGCTGTGAAGAGGAGATACAGTTTGGATCGCTTTCGGCTCATCTCAAAGTCTGTGAGTACAGGACGTGTAAAATCTGTGAATATCCGGCACAACCTTTTGCTGCCCACAATTGTATTGAATTTTTGAAGCAACAAATCAGAACTTGGAATTCAATGTACAAAAAGAGTGAACGAAAAGTTAAACAATTGACTCAAGAAAAGGAAGTATTAGAGACAGAAAAAGAAGAATTAGTGACAGAAAAGGAGGAATTGATTCAAGAAAAGGAAGATTTAGAAGAAGAAAAGACTGATTTGGAGACCAAATTGGAGTCGAAAGTAAGAAAAGTGAAAAAACTGAAGAAACAAATTGATCCAGAAATTCATATTGATTCGGACGATGACGATGACAGTGATAGTGACAGCGATGACATGTTTTCGAGTTACGTTAGAAATGACTGATAAACTGAATGACAAAATTCTTGGCCTCAAATCACTGCCAAAACAAAGTGAACCAAATTCTTCGGCTCAATGAGAAGTGGAAGAGTTTGAGCTTCAGTTTTCTCTTAAGCTCTTCCACTACTCATTGAGTTCCATTTAATTCCATTAAACCGAAAAGTGTTCACAAATCGACTTAAACTCGATTTCAACTCTCAAAGTATTTTTCTTTCTTTAAAAGTGGTCTCAAATCTGTTAATTCATTTGAAGACAATTTGTTTGAATCTATTTTATTATTAAAATATTTTGAAATAAGTAAATCACTTCCGAATGTAATATAAAACGAGTTTGAATTCAAAGCTATTCCGAGTATTTTGCAAATGAAAAGTCTGTTTTGCCAGAAGTCGGTCCCATTCGGTGTAAGTTCTCTAGAATTCGGTTAAACAGAATCAAAAAATTCTAAACTTGTAAACAAACCGACAAATAATAATAAATTCTTAATTTTTCATTTGTTTGTCATTCTTTTGTCAATAAACTACCAAAATTGCGAATGGGAAACAAAATGAACATGGTTAAATTGTACTCGTTTTGTATCAAACATTTGAGTAAACGACAAAAGGGGGCCTCAAATCTCTTTGACGTCGTTTCTGAAGTTCATTAAAAGATTATTTTCTGATGAAATACTAAATTCGTATTTTTGTCATTTGATTAGATTCTCAGACTTAATAACCAATTCTTTGACTGATCGGAGTATAAATGCCAGGAATAGATATCAATCGATTCGTTGATCTCAATGAACGACATTCGGGATCTTTGATTTGCAGTATTTGTCTGAATATCTTCGATAACGCCGTCAACAGTGAGTGTCGACACTCGTTCTGCAGACAATGTATTCAGCAATGGATTGAAACCAATCACAATGAGTGCCCCAAATGTAAGGAAAGCTTTACTTCAAGAAAGAGACCGATTGATAAAAGAAATGAAACAAATTTGATACTAATCGGTGGTTATATCTTCAGACATGACTTCACTGCAAACGGAATTATTAGTGATCTGACCATCAAATGCAGTTTTGATTACAACGGGTGTGAAGAGGAGATACAGTTTGGATCTCTTTTGGCTCATCTTCCAGTTTGTGAGCACAGGATATGCAAGTATTGTGAGCTTTCGGCACAACCTATTGATCCGCACAATTGTTTGGAACTAATGAAGAGTGAAATCAAATTCTTTAAATCAAAGAACAAAAACATGACTCAAGAGTTGAGAAAAGAGAGGAAAGAAAAGTCAATTTTGAGACTAAAATTACAGTCGACTGAAAGAAAAGTTATTAAATTAAACGAAAAAATTATTGACTTCGAAGAGCAACAGGAGATCAGAAACAACATCACTCAGAGATCAGCTGAATATACTGAAGACAATAATCTAGATAATCATGATCATTCCAGTATTTTGGCTAAATTCATCGCTGACTTCCGAAGAGTGTAAAGAGAGGATCCAATTATGCGTTCCTTTACTTATTATAACATTAATTTCAGGAATTGAATAAAATAAATAACTTTTTCTCTAATTATTCAATAATTTGTGTGTTTTTAGGATTCAATCTTAAATTTGGTGTCAATTCTGAATTGATTTTAAATAAAAATATTTTAAAACCCATTTGTTTCCTTTCATTACTTCATTTTTGAAATTAAATGAACAGATTGAATGAGCATGGTCAAATTTTGTCAAATGATCGATGGGTTTACTTTAACTCAAACTAAAGTGACGTCGATTATGGAGTCGACTAAAAGTTTATTTTTCATTACGAAATGCTTTTGTTTTGAAAAATTAGTGACAAATTAGTGGCGTTTTATTTGATTATAAATAAACTGTTATTTGACTAATTTTAATACAAATGCCAGGAATAGATATCAATCGTTTTGTTAATTTGAATGAAAGTTATTCGGGATCTTTGGTTTGCGGTATTTGTCTCAATATCTTCGACAACGCCGTCAACAGTGAGTGTCGACACTCTTTCTGCAGAGAATGTGTTCAGCAGTCGATTGACACCAATCACAAGGAGTGCCCCAAATGTAAGAAAGGCTTTACTCCAAGAAAGAGACCGATTAATAAAAGAAATGAAACCGATTTGATATTAATCGGCGGTTATATCTTCAGATCGGACTTCACTGCCAACGGAATTATTAGTGATCTGAAGATTAAGTGCAGTTTTGATTACAACGGCTGTAAAGAGGAGTTAAAGTTGGACTCACTTTCGTCTCATCTCAAAGACTGTGAGCACAGTATTTGTAAAACCTGTGAATTTCCGGCACAACCTATTGATCCGCACAATTGT